>APFE031691152.1:112777-126645 GCA_000404065.3 Pinus taeda
CTAGTTACACTTCCCCGGCAATGGCGCCAAAATGTTTGGTCAATTTAGTGTGTCCTAATTGCTGCATTTAATTGTCAATCCGGGATTCATAAGCTGACGAAGTGCGGCACACTATATGTGCAAGATAACCTATCTCCTACTTTTTGTCGTTTTTGGTTTTTTTATGTGTTATGGGGGTTTTTATCTTGGTTGGTTTCCTAATGTGTGAAGAAAATTCTAAAAGATAAGTATGGATATAAATGTTCAAGGCAATGATGTCCTTTATATTGATTTCCCCAACTGTAGAAATATGCAATGACAAAATTAACTCCTAACAAAAAAAATGAAAATGTACCACTATTCTAATCAAAAAAATAGTGAGCTATTGATCATGAAACCCAGTATCGTTGCTGCTGTCTAAATACAAAAGAAACTGTACTCAAAGAAATCCAAAAATTGCAAACAAAGTAAAGCTAGAATCAAATTACATCAGTTCATCCTCTGACCCCTCGCCATTAGTCTCGCTATGGCTTTCGGAGGTAATCATAAACAACTTGAGCAATCTGATATCTAATTTGCAGGAAAATAAACTAATATCAAATTACACACTCATACTTCAATCCCCCGCCATTAGTCCTGCTATGGATTTCAGAGGTAACTGAAAATGACATGAGAAATTCAATAACTAACTTGCAGAACAATAAAATAATATCAAACTACACATTTCATACTTCAATCCCTCAGGAGGCAACTGATAATGACATGAGTAATTTAATATCTAATCTAACTAATAAAGCAAATATACAAAACTGAAATAAATAAAACAGTGTTGGGATTGAAAACTAAGAAAAATAAATCAGCAGAAGGACAAGAATAATTCCATGTCATTAGTCATTGTGAAAGCTATGTGCAAATGCCCGGGTTGCCTAATCTGGAACAAAGACACTGATCAGTTAACAGCAGTATAAAGCATGAAAATTTATGGACAGAAGTAAAACGTGAAGACCATAAGCAATGCAATATATATACATGAATGATTATGGCATAAGGAACGTAAGGCAATAAAGCATGAAACTAGACAGCAATGAACGAAACCTCGGCTTGTGTAGGGGCCCTCTGCACAGTCCTCGGGAAACAACTATTAACCACGAATTGAGCTTATAAACAGAGTCTTCTCATGTATTCAAAATGCAGTCATAACACAGAAATAAAGTCACAGCACAGTGGGCTTGTTAACAATCAAAATTACATTACAAGGACTAACTAATATGCGTATGAGAACGCAGTATTTATAACAGAGGATGTCATAACTAATTTCCTACAATCTGCGTTGATAAAAGACATGTGAACAACCACATCCAGGAATCTAGAGTTATGGCTGCCGTGAAGATTAAATCTTTGGAGGGTGGCTATTGGATTCGGCTCATGGAGCAATCCACAGGTGTTGATACGTCTCCTGAGATTGAGGAATGGCCACGCAAGTCTTCACGTGATGAAAAGCAGAGTTTTATCACCGTAGGAATCTTAGGTTGACCACCACTTTGCCCCCCGTTGACTATGGCCTCTTTTGATGAATTCGACTAAGCCAATAGGACTCGGTCCATGTCCACATTGTTTTCAACTTGCCCATGTGGCTCGATTCATCTGAAGACACCTGCAATATAGACTTTGAAAAAACAGCTGCAAAAAGTTGGGTTGGCTGCAGAAAGTGACAAGATTCCGCAACTAATAAACACAAATCTAGTTCAAATAGCAACACAAACACATAGTCAAGAAACCACTTTAAATGCTCTTTTTTTAGCTAATATGTAATGATACTGATGACTTAGGAGGTTCAGATGAATGGAAAGAAGCTAGAAAAAGGTGTAGGAAAGGTGCAAGTTTGGGACTCAACACTACTGACCAGTTTTCTCCTCGCGCCGATTTACAGAGATTAAAACTAAACCTCGCGCTGATTGGATTGACTGAGCCCTTTTCTAGTCGTGTCGATCTTCTTTCGAAAGGCTTTTTAAATAAGGAGCCAAAGATTCAGTTTTTAGAAGCTTCATAACTGAAGTCTAGTAGATGGTTGGACTGGATAGAGCCGAGGAAATCAGTTTGGGCTCCTTTCCCCTATTAGGATGGAACAACCTCAAGAGATAAGACCTTCTCCCATCATGAGAGGAAACATTTCCCATCCATCCAAGCTATATAAGCCTCTCTTTTTCCCAAGCAAAAGCTAGTTGGATTTTTGGAGCAAGTGTGAATAACCAGCAAGTCATTTTTATATTATAGCTTTCTAGTGTGTGTTGGAGGGAGAATAGTGTGATTTTGGTTTGGTTTGAGACTAGAGGGAAAGAGGCCTTAAACTTCCATTTGTTGGGGCTATCCATGAAGTGCTAGTAGAAGTGTGGGAACCCGAATACGTCGGAGGAGACCAGCAACATCAAGGCACCAGTTATAATCTCTTTTTGATTTATATTAATGCAACTATTGATTGATTTCCTACATGAAGTGTCATTTTACATATTTATGGCTTAATGTTCCTTGACCTATTAATTAGGTTGAATACAATATTGTATGCTATCACGTTTGTTGTTGTTGTTGTTTTCTTGTTTCAGGTATTCGAGGGAAGGAAACAGAAGATAGCTGGAGTGAGGAAGCAGGATCGTCACCAATCGAAATAGCGTTCTAAGAGGTAGGCCCTCTTAATTTATTATAGCTTAAGGAGATATTTTCTAGATTGTTTGATTGTGGCTAGACCAGCTCTCTTGAGCTAGAGGAATTGCTTGTGTCTACACTAAGAATTTACCTACACCACAGGAAGGATTCAAAAGTAAGAAGAAGGATAGCACTATGCATTTGTTACACAATATAAGAAGAAGAAAGGTAGATGGATACCATCCAATTCAAGGAAGTTCTCTCCCAAATCAAAAGACTCCAAGAGAATATTTAGAGAAAAAAAGGCCTCAAATTGAATGCTACAATTGTCACAACTATGGTCACTACGCACAATACTATTTTAGAAAGAGAGATGATCCAAGATCCAACTAAGGAAAAAACAATAGGTACAATGGTAGGAGAAGTAACGTTGATAAAGGAAGATATGATAGAAGAAGAAGCGATGGTAGAAGGAGAATAGACACTTTGGATGACTATGAAGAAGGTCGTCGTCCTCAAAAGAAAGTGAGAAATTCCAGGTATGAAAATAATGCAGTTGATATTCAATCTGAATATATTATTAGTTCCAATATTTATATTTCTCCTTTAGATTCACATGATAGTTGTTTGTTAGATAGTGGGGCTTCTAGACACTTCTCTAGATACAAGGGAGTTCTCCCAAATCTAGATGAGAGGGAGACATGTTTGAAGATCATTCATGGAGATAACTCGACATATTTAGTGACAAGATTTGATTCTATCAAATTTGATTTGTACTCTAGGAAATCCATCCTTCTTCGTGATGTAATGTATGTTCCAGAACTAAAGAAAAACTTGGTATTTATTTATGCCTTAGAGGACAAAGGGCTGAAAGTAGCTTTCATAAAAGGTAAATTCCTTACATGGTCTGAGGAATCCTACATGAGGGATGCATTGACATTAGGATCTAGAGTTGAAGTAATTTATAGAGTTAATGGGATACCTATACTGGAAAGGATCCATGACACCAATCACAAAATTGAGCTACATTACCACAAGTTGGCACATCTATATTATGATTCCCTCCCGAAGTTGAAGAAGCTAGTCTTTGGATTCCTAATGTTCAAGCAAGTCATGATGGAATATGTCCAGTATGCACCAGTGGAAAGAAGACAAGGGAACCATTCCCCTCTAGCATGAAAATATAGATTATATTCTTCAACACATTCTTTTTTACCTTTGTGGACCTATGTTAGTGCATTCTCTTGGTGGATATCTCCCTTATATCATATCCATTTATGACTTATATAGTAAGACATGGATCTATGATTTGAAGCACAAGGATGAGGCTTTTGATTTGTTCAAAGACTTCAAGGCACCGATAGAGAATAAAAAAGGGAATAAAATTAAGGTCCTAAGGTTCGACAATGGTGGAATGTACATTTCAAATGAGTTCAATGACTTATCCAAAAAGGAAGGTATTAAGAAGGAAACTATTGTACCCTACAATCTCGAACAAAATGGAATCGTTGAAAGAAAGAACAGGAATATTGTGGAAGCTACCCTAACCATGCTACATGATCAAAATTTACCAAAGTTCCTTTAGGAAGAAGCAAAAAATATTACAGTCTATGTACAAAATAGGGCTCCTCATCAAGCCTTGGATAACAAGACTCTCGAAGAAATTTTTATAGGTGTGAAGCCTGACGTTGGTCATCTTAGGATATTTGGTTGCACTGTATACTTTCATGTGCTAAAGGATAAGAGTAACAAGTTGGAAGCCACAGGAAAGAAAGGTATGTTTTTTGGGTATTGTGAAAAATATAAAGCATTTAGAATCTATTTATCTAGCCAAAGGAAGAACAATTTTGATAGGGATGTGACCTTTGATGAAGATGCTACTCTTGGAAAAGTGATAGATCTTCCTCCTTCAAAGAAAGATGATGATATGGACATATTAGAAGGTACTTATGTGTCGAAACCTGAGAAGGAAATTATTCATAATCCCATGGAGCCTATGGACCCCTTGGATTCTCCTCCAAGTGATCCCCCTACCAAGAAGAGACTATTATGGCTTTGTGATACTTTACAAGATGCTAAGAGATTTGTTCCTACCAAAGGAACCTTTAGATAAAGAATCCATGTCGATGTCAGGGATATGATGTAGCTATGGGCATTATAATCCAAGTTGAGCCTTCCACATTTGAAGAAGTAGTGAAAGAACACGTTTGGGAGGATGTTATGGATGAAGAATACAAATCCATTATGAAAAATGATGTATGGGATATTGTTTTGAAACCTAAACGAAAATTCGTTGTGACCTCAAAATGGTTGTACAAGATCAAACATGGAGCTTATGGAAGTGTTGAAAAGTACAAGGAAAGGCTCAGGGCTAGAGGATTCTCCCAGAAATATGGAGAATATTATGATGACATATTTGCACCATTTTCACGTTACACCACCATTAGATCAATTGTTGCCCCTGCTGCTAGTCAAGGATGCACCCTTCACCAGATGGATTTAAAGACAACATTTATTCATGATATTCCACAGGAAGAAGTGTATTTCGAGAAACCTCATGGATTTGTTGTACAATATAAGAAAACTCATGTTTGTAGATTGGAGAAGGAACTATACGGTTTGAAATAAGCCCCGAGATCCTGGTGTGCACAAATTGATAGTTACATGGTAAAGTCTGGATTCACAAGAACCAATGTTGAATCCAATATCTACTTCAAGGTGGTCCAAGGTATGCCTTTGATTTTGGTTTTATATGGTGATGATCTATTCTTGACAGGTAGTAATCTTTTGATGATCAAGTGTAAGAGGGGGTTTGATTCTGAGTTCAAGATGAAGGATCTTGGTATGATGCATTAGTTCCTGCGATTAGAAGTTTGGTAGAGACCCATGGAGATTTTCCTTTCTCAAGGAAACTATGTCATGGAGATATTAGAGAGATTTGGGATGACAGAATGTAAACCCTTGTCCACCCGAATGGAGATTAATTTCAAGAAGTGATGTGGAAATGCTACTAGACCTAACTTGGCTAACTCTTTCGAGTATCGCCAATTGATTGAAGTGTCGATGTTCCTTGTGAACACCCATATGTATATATGCTTTGCAATTAACATTTCGAGTCAATTCATGACCAAGCCCATCCATGCACATTGGGTTGTTTCCAAACACATTATGAGATATCTACATGGGACAATCAATATTGGTATGAGATACACTTCCAGAGATGTGAGACTTCATGAATAGACCAATGTTGATTGGGTTGGAAATGTTATTGATAGAAAGAGAAAATTTGTGTGTTACTTTCGCTTGGGATTTGCTATGATACCTTGAATGAGTAGGAAATATAATTCTATGGCTTTGAGTATGACATAGACAAAGTATATTGATACTAGCATGGCTAGTTGTGGGGTAGACTTGTTGAGGAAACTCTTTGGAGAGTTGTTTGAGAAAATCCTGGATACGAAAGTGATATATTGTGACAACAAGAATGGGATCTGATCAGTAGAGAACCTTATATTTGATGACAATTCCAAGCATATTGAGATCATATATCATTACATACATGACATGGTGCCGAGAAGAGCCATGATATTATGTTGTATTTCAACTAATGAGTTGATTGTAGACATACTCACCAAATATTTGTCGAAAGGGAAGTTCTTGGTCTTTAGAGAGTAGTTTGGAATGATGTATGTGACCCTCATGGGTTAGGTTTCCAACTAATTGAGGACATTGAGCTATGTTCTTCCCCCCTGTCTAAGCTCCCAGGGTGACGAATTAATCCAGAGAGCTCCTAGGGTTGAGGGAACTCGTGGACAATAGGTGTGTCTGATCATTAGCTCATGGTAAGTGTGTATCTCCCCTATTTACATCTCAGGGTGTGTCTTACCCTTAATGCATGGTAAGTGTGCTACTGAGTATACCCCAGTATGCATCTTACCCATAAGTTGGGCTTGCTGGGATTGTCCCTCCCTATATGGTCAATGGGTTGAGATGATCACTTGGGCATGTATGATCCTTAACTTGCAGGGTAAGTGTGTATATCCTCCCAAGGTTGTGGATGTAGGTTTTCTACCACTTGATTCTTGAGGGTCGTGATGGGAAGATTAACAAATGATAGGCCAATTATGATCCTTACCTCACAGTAATCTGTATCTTCCTATTGTCCTTGGATAGTGGGTTGAGTTGGGCTCCCCTTTGATATTGGTTGAATTGGAACTCCCCTATGATGATGATTGGATAAAGGGTGGTAGCTTTATCTCCCCTTCGATGCCAAATTCTTCTTCTTTTAGATTCTCGAGTGTTCAAAAAATGAGCGAATATGAGCAAAGATGACATTTGATTTGATATTTGAGATGGGACACATGTTGTAGTCAGTAATTTCTCCCTAGCTAAGAGGGAGTGTTTATTTGGAAGCTAAGGGACAAATTCTCGCCTTTGGACAACCTTCCTCATCAAGCAAGACCCCTCCTATCCCTTAGAAGAATTTAATTTGAACACCCACATGTACACAAAAGGATAGGTTGACCCTAAAGATAAATTGGACACACTTGGAAGTCTATAAATACAATTCAAGTGAACCTCATTTGGACATCATCATCAAGCATCTTCTTCTTCTCTCTTCCTTGATTTGGCTTACAAAGGTCTGAGGTTTGTTCCTAGAATTTGTTCGTACAGGTCTGAAATTGTAGGATCTGAGCTTCCACATGTGAATTAGGGTTTTGGGTCTGGGTCGTAGGGTTGGAACAGAGAAATCTTGGCCATATCCGCATACATGATGGTATTTTCCCTATGGCTGAAGAGTTTCAACTACACGAATGGTCGCTAATTCCATGCAATTGTGGCATAGGGTTTTGATGGCAGTTGACCACAAATTTTTTCCATTTACTATAGGCTGGAAAACTATGATTTGAAGCAAACTTGTCTATTGGGATTATTCTTTAGATATTGTTTGGTTGGTTTTCCTAAATAATTTTGTGATTGGTGAATTGGAATATTGTACTCTCTCTCTTTGTTGAACATTTTATGACAATCTAATCAGAATAATAATTTGAAAGGGTTGTCCCCCTTGTGGGGTTTTTCCTTGGTCTTTGACTAAACTTGGTGTTTCTTATTTGTCTCTTATTCCTCATTACATTTATTGTTCTATCTATAATTTCTTATGAAAATTGAATTGTGTTTAAATATTTCTAATTAAAGATTATAATTGGGTTAAAGTGATTGTAACAACATAGGACAACATAAAATTAACACTAAAAAAAGTTGGGAAACCATGCCTTATCCATTCTTTCCAAGTTCACCACTAGTATATCCTATTCTGCTCAAAATTCAAAATCTAATACTTGTCGTGTATTTTTCAAAATGCAAAAAGACATCATTGGTGACTAGTAATGCTTGAGACTAATCAAAAGGGGAGGCATCAATTGTCTTGTAAATAATTTTACTACAAATAGGTGATCATGGACAACCTTATTCTCGAAATTCAATAGTTGATAAATGGTGTCATCCTTCTCTATGAACTACAATAGTAAGGAATCATGATTTTCCTTCAAATCTTGATATGCATCAAACATGCAGTTATTATTTTCTTCAAGTGGAGCATATTATTCATGAAGCTCATCAATGGTGGCATACAAATGGGAAACATTTTTATTTAGTTATGAATTAGTTGCTTTTAGCTAGTGAATGGTGTTCTCCAATTCATCATTCTTTTCAAACTTCAAGCTTCTATTAAACTGAGCATATGACTTCTCCAATTCCTTTCTTAAGGAAACAATTTCGACTTACATCTTTTCATAATTTTCTTCCTTTTATTTTAGTTGGATTCTCACCACTTATCATGTCATTTTTTCCTCTTGTAGTTGAAACTTTACACTCACAATAGTCTTCTTTTTTTCTTCAAGGACTTGTGACATATTTTCTTTTGCGTCACAATCCTCTTCTTCATATTTTTTCACCTATTCCTTTGTTTCAAATTACTTTTTATGAGCTTCTTTATTTCACTTAAGGAAAAAATGAGTTCTTCTTCAAGATCCACCTCAACATATGTTTCAAAAAAAATTTCTTCTTTTAAATCCATCATTTATTTCCTCTCATCTTCATTTTCCGGGACATCAATCTTTGTTTCAATTGCCATGAAGAATGTTTCTTCTTTATCATTGCTATAACTATCACTTGATTCATACTCTCTGCTATTTGTCTTCTTTGAAACTTTGAAGGTTTCTTCTCCCTTTCATGGCTTCTCTTTCTCATTTCTCATTTTATATGTCGAAAGAATCTGATGCAATTCATCAAATGCCAATTTATCAAGTTCCTTCATTTCTTCAATAGTGGAAACTTTGGGTTCAAGTATTAAGGTGTGACTGTAACACCTCTTGTACGATCATTGATTCTTAAACCTTTACACCAAGTCATTTGACAGTGGTGACAATTTCGTCCACATGAAGGAGATAAGTTGCAACATTTTCTTCTTCTTTCATTTCCAAATTCTCGAACTGCCTTCTATGAGTTTGGATATTTTTCTTCTTAACCTTGTCATCACCTTCATGGATATTTTGAATTTTGTCCCCAGATTCTTTTGTTTCATAATGCATCATTTTTACAAATTGGGTTTTTATAGAGCACACAAGATAACATTCATGGATTTTGCATTTTTTTCATTATCCTTTTTTCCAACCTATATATTAGTGGATATTTTGGAGTTATATAACTAGTCATGAATGGTTTACAAATATCAAACCAAAAATCCATTAGATATGTTTGCATCCTTATGCTTTAGAATGCACAATTTTTTCTATAGAACAATGGAGCTTTTCTTACGAAGAAACCTTCCTGGATAACTACGTGGGCTTCTGAGATCTACCTTCGAGTGATTAGATTGTTTTTGAAGGAAGCTTCTCTAATACCAATTGTTAGGAACACACTTATACTTGGAGGGGTGGTAATGAATCAGTATAAGATAAGTTTTACTTATTTAAACATTTATGAAACATAAGAAAACCATCACATATGAGACCTATCAGTTATAGAACATGAAACATAATATTTACATGGAAACTCTTTTTGGATAAATGACAAACATTCTCATTATAATTATTTGTATGCACTGACTTACTATTACAAACATTTTTAGCCATTGACCTATTGGAGACACCAACCCCCACTACAACAAACTTAGGTAGGCACCAACCTACTCTTACATATCTTTGTAGACACTAGTCTACTAGAGACACCAATCCCCACTGTTGCAAATATTTCTATGCACCAACCTACTAGAGACACCAATCCCCACTACTACAAATGTTCATAGGCACCAAACTATGAAAGACACCAATCCCCATCATTACAAATATTCATAGGAATCAACCCACTGGAGACACCAACCCCAACTGCTACAAATGTTGCTAGAAACTAACCTACTGGAGACTAATCCCTACTACTAAGCAACAAATTTACAACAGATTCCAGTCCCTTTGGTTGAGAAATAAACCTCAATTACAACTCTTATTTAGTGTATATAACCTCTTCAAAAGATAATACCATTCACATCACCTCCATTGAGTTTGCTTGTTACTTTTTCCTTCACCAATTTATTTTTGCTTCTATCTTCACCCATTCCGCTTGTTTCTTCTATGATCATTAAGTGTACTCTCTACTTTTTCCTTCGCTATTTTGAATATCCAAATAAAATTTATGGTAACTCTCTTAAAGCTTGTTGTTTTTGGCATCTTCCCAAGAAAAAAGGTGTACAAGATTCCATGTAATAGATTTTGTGTTCTAATCCATATTGGACCATTACATTGTTCTTCACACATCTCAATGTTTTCAGAGTGGAAAAATTTGATGAATCGACTCACAAGACCATTTTTACTGGTAGGGCCCAGTTTGGAAAATTGGGATCCGAAAACTACTTGGAGGATTTTGAGGCATCAAAGAATGTTTTTTGGGATAAAAAATTTCCACTTTAGCACAATAAATTTTTTCCTATTCTAAACAAAATAGATCTTTTCAACAACGCAAGAATCACCTTAATTATAGTATGTATGCAAAAGTTATGACACTTAGAATTTGACCTTCCTATTTTGGCCACCATAATTTGAGAGGATGCCATGTAAACCACCATTACTCAAGTAAAATGGGTTAGCCATGTGATCACGATGAAGAATACTGTAGTAAATTCCATCTTGTAACTTTGGTTAAGGGTTGGGTGAGTCAAACCTAACCACTAGTAGGCTATCGGGCTATGATATAACCATACCACTAGGAGGAAAAGGGGTTATGTTGTTCTTGAGTGAATTTGTCCCATAGATGAGAAGAGTAGCCAAGAGGGATGAGGAGAGAGAATAAAGAGAGGATTTATTTTATATAGTATCCCATGGGTCAGATGCCTTATATTTTTTTAACTTGCAACCATTTTTTATTCAAAGAAAGAGAGAAAAACGACCTCACCTTCCCACTGGGATTTCTCCCAAAAGGGTTTCCCACATTATATCTTGTGTCAAACATGATTTGTGAGTTTTTATTTTACCATTCTCTATTTTCTACATAATTATAATTTACATGCATACCCAATAAACAATAATTTATAGATTTGGAAATCTAAAGAGAAATAAACCCTCATACTATAGATTTTGGATTTTTAAGTATAATTGTATCAGATGTGTTGTGATGAATTGTCCAATGGAATATCCATGACTTTTACATATCAAATTGTAATTCTAAAATTTGAACCTAAGGAACATTAATATGTCTCCTTAGATATCTGAAATTTTCACACTATGAAAAGTCCCATAAAAAAATGCTATAGAAAAAATTCCAAGATGACCTATTTGAAACTAATTTCAGTACCATTCAGAAACCCTAACTTCCATAAGGGATGTCTATAAAAATATAATGAACCAAAAACTGCAATTTTTACCACATTTACTTAGAGTTCTGACCTCTTTTTTCTCAAAATTTCATGCTCTAAAACATCTTAGAAAATAAGATATATCAAAAATTCCAAATTGACGTATTTCAAATTGATTTCAAGAGCATTCGAGAACCCTAACTTCCTTAGATTATATCTCTAAAAACATAGGGAACCAAATTATGAAATTTTTACCATTGACATATAAATATCTTTCCTTTGTCTCCTCAAAATTTGACAGTCTAAAGCATCCCTGAAAAATGTTACAGCAAAAATTTCAAACTAACTTTTTTGAAACTGATTTTAGGAGCATTCAAGAACCATAAATTCCATGGGGCATACCTCATAAAGTATAGTGAATCATTTTTTAAAATTTTGAATAGATGCACCCAAGTATCCTGTCCCCGTCTCCTCAAAATTTCATAGTCTGAAACATTCGAAAAAATATGTTATAGTGAAAATGCCAAACTGAACTATTTGAAATTGATTTCAAGAGAATTGAGGAACCCTAACTTCCACATTGAAAATCTCATAAAATATAATGAACCAATGCTTAGAATTTTTACCAGATGTACCTAGAGATATCACCTTCGTCTCCTCAAAATTTCACTATCTAAAATGTCTCATAAAATAAGTTATAGTGAAATTTATGACATGGGCTTGTTTGAATCAAATTTTAGCCTACCAAAGTCACAAAACCTAACTTCCATAACATATATATTTCAACATTTAACAACTCAAGATTTGAAATTTTATCCAGATGTTTCCTTTAATGTGTCCTCAATATGAATAAAATCTCACCATTTGAAATAGCCTACAAAGAAATTTATAATGAAGATTCCAAGGTGACTCATTGACTCCAGTGTTTTTGCTCACACATTTTGCTTCCAATGTTTTCTCTTTTTATACATTATCACAAAAAACATGATAATGCAAAAAGTCATATTAATTCAATAATTAATTCCTCTTTTTATTCCACTTTTCCAAATATTATGAAGAAATACCAAAATTTCTTAAACTATAAATTTGAAACCACTATGTAATTATTAAATATGATTTTCTCTTATTGCATATGGTTAAACAACTATAGTTGTGAGTCAACTATAAGAGAACTCAGTAAGCATTAAAGAAGGCTTAAAAAATAATAGTGGAAGATATACAACACATTCCCAATATAAATAAATAAGTGTTAATTTTAAGCTCATATATAGTTAGAATTACTCATTTATTAATCGAAATATATTATTCTTTCTATATGATGATGACAATGATGACGTAGAAAAATTAGGAGTTTTTACCCTTATTTAACTTATGGACGTTTTTTTAATGACATGTTTAAATATTAGCATAAGGTAAATATTTAACTCGGGTATTTTTATTGTTTTTATAGAATTGGGACAAGTGTCCACACGATGATGATAACAACTTAGTCAACTTCATTTATTTTCTTACAAGTGTTCATTTATAAAGTTTATATTTACCTACTATGCATCGCTGGTTTACAGGTTAAATTAATTACATTGTTATTTTACAGTTTAATATAAAATATCATCATCATGTTTATATATAGATAGGTTTTTTTTTTTTTTTAATTATGGTATGAAATCAATTGACCGTTAGTGGGGTGAAATTTTATAATAATATCTATACATAAATGGTTTTTTTGTTTTAGTTATAATTTGAAATTTATTGATGGTTAGTATAGTGTTATATTTATATGGGTATGGTTTTTGTTTTTATGATTAGTAAATTATAAAATAGAGTTTATTTTTTTATTTTTTATGTGATTAGAAGAATTAATAATTAAGTCAAGTTCATACTTATGTTTATGTGATATAGGGTTGATTTTAATTATCACTATTATAATTTTTAGGTGAAACCACAGTTGCCCGAACACATGGTTAATATGATAAATTGGGGGATTTGAACCATGAATTACATACTTCACATAATACTTCATAACGCCACCATTGCCAATGGAGTTGATTCTCAGCAAATGAAATAGAGTTACACTAGTCACCACTCTAATAAATATTTAAATATTATAAAAGTAATGATTACCAAAATGATAAATTAATAACAATTAAACTAATAAATGTAATTCAATAATCAATGATAATCAACTCCCGGTGTCTAGATTAGTTAGCAATAAGGTGCATTGTTCAATGATCAATGATAATCAACCCCCACGGTCTAGATTAGTTAGCAATAAAGTGCATTGTTAAGACATTCCTTGCAAAATTGTTGGTTCAAACCTTGACTAACACATGTACTATGTGTGGGTCCATGTGGACACAATAAGAGGTTATAGTGGTCTTGGTGAGAAAACCACTGAAGCAATATG
>APFE031691152.1:133395-211123 GCA_000404065.3 Pinus taeda
GTTTTAATAAATAAGTAAAAGATTTTAGTGAATGTAATATTATAAGTTTCTCTTATATTAAAAGATCTTAATAAATAAAAATTTACAGAATGTGATACTAACAAGTAATATGTGATAAGGATATTGAGTCTTATTTCACAATAGACTACACTTTAACAATGTCACAAGGTTCATTAGACCTAAACTTTGAGGTTTGGAACTAGGCGAACTTCAAAAAAATTGATTTAGTGAATATGATAGTTACTAGCTTAGATCCATATAACTCTGGATCTATCATGCGCCGAGAGGGATAAAATCCCTAGAGGTGCAAGCCTTATTTTTGGGGTGTATAACTTGTGGAAAGGTTTGCACCTCAAGGTATTTGATCCCTCTCGATGCATGATAGATCCAGAGTTAGATGGATCTAGGTTGGTTCCATCTAAGGGCATCAATGTCACATTTTCAAATTATTACTATTATGTATATGTTTTAGATAAACTCCATACTTTGAAATTTACATGTTTATTATTATCTAATTTTTTGAGGATTTAAAGCAATGACTTGTCAATATATTCTTTGTTGGACTTCGATTGAGACTGGTGAGTCCATATATTGAATCTGGCTATTATATACAAATATTGTAGGATATTTTTTAGCAATAGGTCGTTGTTAAAAAGCTTTGTAATGAGCCTATGGCTTATTATCATGTTTTGATTTATCTAAATTTGGTCCTTGTTAAAAAGCGTCACCATGGATTTACATCATGGTTTTTTTTTTATCTTTGACCCTTGTTAAAAACCTCTTTGGTGGCTTTACATTACATTGGTAACACCGTCCCCCCACATCTACCTAAGCAATCGGCCAGTCGGGGTAAACATGCAACGAGAAGTCACTATGATATGATTTTACCTCCTAAGTCACGTTAAGGAACTAGAACCGACGAAAACACACCATACAGACATTCAACATCAGCATTAGGATCTTAAGGAACTAATCCAACCTTTCTTCCAACAAACCCCTAGGCCCCACTAAGCTTTTCAACAACTTGACCTATCGATGCTCTCATGCTATGGGCATACCAACGTCCAGGGACCTCTAGATGCTCTCACAAGCCTGCAAGCCAACATCCAGGGACTCTTTTTGTCAGCTATGTGCTAGCGTTCCCGAGAATTAAGCCACATTTTCAGGCCCAGAGCCTAGGTCACTGCCCATAATTGCATGATACCTTCAGAACATTAAGATAACATGAAAACAACAACACTAATGCAATTACTTGAATAAGACGTTGCCTGGATCCCTACTAGACATGACAGGCATTTTGTCAAACATATCACGAATATGCAATCTATAGATGTAAATAACATATATGAGCATAGGGGTCTTGTAATTAGCTGAGAATGGATAAGAAACATTGATGCCTCAACACATCAACTACCATTTCATCCATTAGGTCATAGATACATTGATCATACATTTGCAAGTAAAAACATGATGAGATCCATACATATCTTCTTTCATAAAACTTATATATAACCAGCATAATAGAAGCACAAATACCAACGAAACCATAGCCATATGATCCACATATAAACTAGTATAATAGTCATAGAAATAAAAGGAGAAATAACCTCATATTAATGATGAAATGCAAACCTGGGATGGGACTTCCACATTCCACCCGACCATAGAATGGTTGAGCCAAACCTCTCTTCAACCATTCACCCTCGTGCCCTATTCCAAGCATGAATGTGGGATATAATCAAACAAATCAATCCAAAACCATCCAATGCTTCCAAAGGCCATCCACATCAACCCATCAAACAGTGATTCCACCTCACGAGTGGACATCACAAAACCATCATCATATTGGTCCCTATCCAAGCCTTCCAGGGCTTCCAGAGCGTTTGTCCAACCAAGACTTCCAGGGCTAGTAACTAAACCCATAACTTTTACTGGGTTTCCAAAGCGTTTGTCCAACCACGGCTTCTAGGACTAGTAACTCAACCCACCAAGGGCTTCTAGAGTGTTTGTCCAACCAAGGCTTCTAGGACTAGTAATGCAACCCAAGCTGCTATAGGGATTCCAGAGCATTTGTCCAACCAGGGATTCCAGGACTAATAGCTCAACCCAAGCTAAGGAAACATGAGAACCAACCAAAACAAAACAAGGAAAACAAATCCACAATCACCATGGCTATCCAAGAAATGGAAAGGCTAGGAAATCCGCTGTCAATCCAGGAAATCCTCCATGTTAGTGACAGATCATGACCGAAAATCCACATGCATATGCCATGCGTGCCAAAAATAGTGAGGAAAGCATACATGCAACTCGGTACATGTAAGCAAATCTCATTGTAGTTGTTGATCTCGATGTCCTCTTATGCTTTCCTACCCTTCCTTTACCTCCTTGCTCCAAAAAATCCAAGGATGCCACACCCTTCAAGAGTTCTCTAAGAAAACTCTAAGTATCCAAGAGTATGAGAGAGAGAGAGAATAATGAGAGAGATCCAACACTGAACTCACAAAAGGTTACCAATTGATCCTCAGAAGATTTTTTATGAATGAGGCCTATAGTTTCTTCATTTTCCATTATTTTCCTTCATTTTCCTCCTCACATGCAGCCTGCAACCTTTCACCTCCCTTTTCTCCTAATTTCCAATATTTTCAAAATAAATGTACCAAAAATGCCATTTTTCCTTTCCAAATCCTTAGCCATTGCCTTTTCCAATTTTCTTAGCCATTAATAACCAAATGAACACCCACACTAGGATTTATTTTCCAACATTCATCTTAGAATAAGTGTCTGATCAACCGTGGTTATTATTTTGCCTTTATTAAATCTTATTACATGGAATCTTCACCAGGGTTGTTATAGAACCCTACCCCTTGGGGGAACACCATCCTCGATGTTCAACAACACCTATAACCACAAGACTGTTGCAAGAAAAATTTATTTCCGATGGAGCTTTATAATTTAGCACGTTGCAGTATTTACAGTGATCAACCTACTGAGAAGCAAAACAACATGAAAACATAACAAACATAACATCATAATGACATGACACCCATACCACTTATTGGAGCTTTATAACATAACTCATGGCGCTATTTACATCAATATACATATGTACATATACCAAGACATATACCAAAACACCATGCCAAAATTGTTTTGCCTCAAATAGAAAACAAGGAAGGATACATAGCTCACATCTGATCCACCATCTCTCATGTAGCTTCATCAGGCCCAAAGTGCTTCCACTGCACCCTAACTTTCTCGATTTCTCAATTCTGGAGCACGAGCACCTTTTTCTGCAATATACACTAAGGCTCCAGCTAGAATTCTCCATCTGGTTCCACCATCAATACTGACCAGTCAATCACATGATCAACATATTTAACATAGTTCTTAAGAAATGACACATGGAAAACATCATGGATTTTCACTATCGGAGGAAGTAGTCGATAGTCTAATAGACCAATTCTCTCAATGATACTGAAGAGTCCACAAAATGATGGTGCCATCTTGGCACATGACCCAATCTGTAAGGAGCTCTTCTTCGATTTGATGCACAAGTACACCTATTCCCCAACCTGAAACTCCTTGAACAACATGTTCCGATCTACATAGCTCTTCTTCCTATCATGTGCTTCCTTTAAATTCTTATTTATAACATGCATTTCATGTTCCATGTCTGCCAACATGTTTGGTCCAATCAACACCCGATTAACTAGATCACTCCAATTGACAGGAGTATTGCAACTCCTCCCATACAATGCCTCAAACAGACTCATCTTCAAAGATTCCTAACACATGTTGTTGTAAGAAAACTATAGCAATGGAAGATACTCTTCCCACTTTCCCTATTGATGCATCACATACATCCTCACATGTCCTCCAATATCTTGCTCACCATCTTTGTCTGTCCATCTGTCTGTGTATGATAAGTTATACTGAAGGCCAACTCTATGCTCAAACCTACAAAAAAATCCTTCCAAAACTTGGGAGTGAACTTCGCATCCCTGTCTGACACAATATTCTTCAGAACACCATGTAATCTGACCACATCCCTGATGAACATTTGTGCTACATCGCTAGTTGAGAATGTAGACTTCACTGGAATGAAGTGTTCAACCTTTTTCAACCTGTCCACAACAACCATGATGGAATCATGTTATCTCACCATCCTCGGAAAAACTATGATCAAGTCCATGGAAATGACCTCCCATTTCCACTCAGGAATCACAATCAGATGTAGCAATCCACCTCGGTGCTTACACTCTACCTTCACACGCTGAAAATCAAAACATACAACCACAAGCTCTGCTACACCCCTCTTCAAGTTCAACCAATAATAAAATTTCTTTACAGCAGTCAATATCTTATGATAACCTAGGTGACCCAAATATGGTTTCACATGAAAATTTCTCAAGATCACCTTTTTGATCTCACTACTATCTAACCCATATATCCTATCTCTTAATCAGACCAATCTGTCTGTTGTAAGGCAATAGTCCACGTCCTGTGCACATGTACATGTACCATCACTTGTACCTATACATGTACTGTCATATGTACCTGTACCTGGGCTCTGCTGCAACCCGTGCCTAATCTCCATGTACCTAACGTCCTACTGACTTGCCTGCAAGATCCTATCATGTAGATCTATCCCAGAGGAGCTCATAGTTTCTAATTGATTTACCTGTATCTATCTACTAAGATAATTTGCCACTTTGTTCTCTTTGCCTTGATATATTTGATCTTGAAATCGAACTCATTGATCGTAGCCAACCACAGAGCCTGCCTACCGTTCAAATTCAGTTGGCCAAATAGGTACTGAGAACCACTGTGATCACTCATCAATGTAAACCTTCTGCCCAGAATATAGTGTCTCCACATCTTCAACGCATATATGATCATTCTCAA
This sequence comes from Pinus taeda, assembly GCA_000404065.3. Lineage (NCBI taxonomy): Eukaryota > Viridiplantae > Streptophyta > Pinopsida > Pinales > Pinaceae > Pinus > Pinus taeda. The sequence continues at coordinate 138,301 of APFE031691152.1, forward strand.
CTCAAGATTATTCGTGGGATAGTTCTTCTCGTTCTCATTCATTTTTCGCAACTCGTAGCATACCACCTGTTCATCCTACATAAGGACTCCACCAGGTCCTTTCTTGCAAGCATCTGTGCATACTACAAACTCTTTTTCCGGATCTGTAATCTTTAACACTAGTGCAGGTGTCAACAACTTCTTAAGCTTCTCAAAACTAGCCTCACACTCCTATGTCCATTCGAACTTCTTACCTTCCCTCAGCAACAATGTGATACGATGAGAAATCTATGAGAAGTTCCTGATGAACCTCCTATAATAGCATGCCAACCACATAAAATATCTCACCTCATATACATTCTTAGGAGCTACCCACTCCATGATGGCCCTTATCTTTTTCAGATCTACTTTAGTGTCGTCCTTGGAGACAATGTGCCCCAAGTAATGTACCTTAGTCTGAAAGAAACTGCACTTCTTAAGCTTAGCATACAACTGATCCTCTCCCAACAACCTCAACACTAATGCTAAATGCTCGACATGCTCTTAGAATATACCAATATGTCATCAATGAACACAATAACAAACTTATCCAAGTATAGACACAACACATTATTCATCAAGCACATAAATGTAATTGGAGCATTAGTTAAGCCAAGTGGAACTACAACAAACCCATAATGCCCATACCTGGTCTAGAAGGTTGTCTTGTAAATGTCCTCCTCTTTGATGCATACATGATGATATATGGATCTCAGATCAATCTTCCAGAACACTTTTTCTCCCTTCAACTGATCGAATAAGTCATCAATCCTTGACAATGGATACTTGTTCTTGATGGTCACTTTGTTCAAATTCCTGTAGTCAATGCATAATCTAAGAGTACCATCTTTCTTCTTCACAAAAAATACTAGTGTGCCCCATGGTGATACACTTGGCCTAATGTACCCATTTTCCAACATTTCCCTCAACTATAGCTTCAACTCCACCAACTCAGGTGTGCTCATCCTGTAAGGTGCTTTTGATGTTGGAGCTAACCCTGGCACTAACTCAATAGAAAAGTCTACCTCCCTATGAGGTGGAAACTCTTAAATGTCCTCAGGACATGCATCCTTGAACTATTATAAAACTGGATACTTTCTCAACACATTGGCATCCTCAACTTCCTTACCCTTGTTGCTAGAAATGTGCACTGCGAATAGCTTACACCCTTTCCTACAACTACGCTTTGCTTGCACATTTGTCACCATCCTAACTAATGCGACTTTCTTCTTTCCCTGTAAGACTCTTGGTTATCCATTGTCATCAACACACTCAATACCTTTGTCATAAAAATCCACCTTGGTTCTATGTAGATTCAACCAATCCATGCCCAACAACATATTGTATGATCCCAACAGTAATACATTCAAATGTGTTGTGGTAGGCATACCATTCAAATCAAATGCACAATCTCTTACCCAATGATGAACTCGCTTCTTAGTACATGTAGCAAACTACACTAACCAAGACTCTGCATGCAATTCCTTACTCAAACCACACTTATCCACCAAGTCCAAACTAACATAGCTATAATCAGATCCAGGGTCAATCAAAATATAAATAGCTTGATCACAAATATTACCATCCATCTCAATGATAGATGCCCGATGGTATACATGTTTTTTATCCAATGTTGCGTAAATGCCAGGAAGACTCTGACCAACATCCCCAACAGTTTATGCCTCTTGCACACTATATATTTGAGGCCTACCACCCAGATTCTATGGAAAATGTCTCCTGCGATGATCTTTGCCACAAGTCCAACACTTTGTAGGCTTCAAGCCTGTCTCCTTGTTCTGTTCTCCTTATCAGAATCCTTCTCCTCTATCTGATGCATTGAACTTCATAGATGGCGCTCCATTCCATTTATTATCTGTACCCTAAGGTCTTACTCATTTCTTGTCCCATTTTCCTTTGTTCTTTACATTACCCCTCCAATATGGTTTAGTCTCATAACTGCTCTTCAATTGTTCATAGCAATTCCTTAGCTTTCGAATGGCCTCCTCTAATGATATAGGTTCATCAAACTCAGTCCTATCTTTGAATGCAACCGATAATCCACTAATTAACCTCTAAATCTTAGCCTTCTTCTCCGAGAGATAAGACGCATACCTTAGTAACTCCAAGAACCTGCTAGTGTACTCATCATCTATCATCGATCTCATCTTTAACTCATAAAATTGTTTTTCCTTGTCATCAAATTATCTCTCTGATAGGTACTTCTTCTTGAATAGTTGTTCCAACTCACTCTAAGTCAAATCTTCCTCATGAATACATCTAATATTGTTCATGTCTTCCCACCAAATGTATGCTTTACATCTGAGACCTAATGTAGCTACTCTAGCTTTCATGTTCTTTGAATATTCATGCAACTTGAAGAACTTCCTCATGCCAAGCAACCATGCCTCTGCATCTTGTGGTTTCTTCATATCTCCATCAAAAGTAGGTGGATTTGATTTCTTAGACTCATATGGAAAATACCCCCTACCACTCCTCCTGTAAGGATGATAACAATGATTATCATACTGCCTATCTGTATCAAAACTAGAGTAATACATGTGTCTATCCCTTCTCCTATCTGGAGTGTCCATCAACCTACCATCTCTAACTGTGTCATCTCTATCTAACTTGTGACCACCATGCTACCTACTACCATAGACCCCATTAGTTCTATCCTCCTGCTCATGGTTGATCCGACGTGGTCCCTATCACTATAAATCTGACAAACGCTGAAGTATCACTACATTTACCTATGCTTGTTTCTCATGAGTCTGCATGATTTTGTCATTATTTGCCTTACAACTCCTTATTTCTTCCCTTAAGCTTCTCAGTGTGACTACCAAATTGGAAGAGTTCCTAACACCATATTGCCCTTTTGATTCATAGGGATAATCTTTGTAGTCAACCATATTGCTAGCCATATGATATTTCTTCCTGCAAGGTATATCATATCAGCCAAACCAAATCACAATAAACCAATGTACCTTAGTATAGCTCAGGGAGGATACCTTATCTGCAAGATCAACAAATGAGCATGATACATATATAACATAATCATGACAAAATATAGAAACATAGCACATAATCATATGACCTTGCAACCATCATTCTAGCTAGGGTCCAGTCATTAATGCATGACCTTAACAACAACTCGTACCATGACCTCATTCATGAAAACCACCACTACATCACTGTACACTTGACCACATGCAAACATTAACATGCATAAGCAATGCGTAACCAACCACACACATGCCTAAACACATGTAATCAAGCATAAATGAACAATACTTGTAACCAAACCTACAAGAAAGATGCATGTAACTAGACATACAAGAATGCAACCAAACATACAATAATGTAACCAAGTGACATATAACAATATATAAGCGACATATAACAACATGTAACCAGTAATACACTCATGAGGATGCACTCCACAATGACAACATCAACTTCCTCATGATGACATCACTACAACCACAATCAACATTATGCAAATGAAACAAGCACATGGAATGTAAGTGTAAGATACACACATGCAATTTAAGTGTAAGATACACACATGCAATTGACATGCATGCATGACCAACACACAACTCATCTATTTTGAGGGGTGAACCATGCTCTGATGTCACTCTGTAACACCCTACTCCCACATCTACCCAAGCAACCGGTCAATCGGGATAAACATGCGCGAGAGGCCACTATGATATGATTTTACCTCCTAAGTCATGTTAAGGAAGTGGAACCAACGGAAACACAGCATATAGACATTCAATACCAGCATTAGGATCCTCAGGAACAAATCAAACCTTTTTGCCAACCAACCCTTGGGTCCTATTGCGCTTTTAGAAAACTTGACCTCTTAATGCTTTCATGCTATGGCCATGCCATTGTCCAAGGACCTCTAGACGCTCTCATGCTATGGCCATGCCATTGTCCAAGGACCTCTAGACGCTCTCATGCTATGGGCATGCCAATGTCCAGGGACCTCTGGATGCTCTCACAAGCCTGCAAGCCAGTGTTCATGGACTATTTTTGTCAGTTATGTGCTAACATTGCTAGGAATTAAGCCACAATTTCAGGCCCAAAGCCCAGGGCACTGCCCAGAATCGCATGATACCTTAAAAATAGTAAGATAACATGAAAACAACATTACTAATGCAACTACTTGAATGAGACATTGGCTAGAAACCTATTAGCCATGACAAGCATTTAGTCAAACATATCACGAATATGTAATCTACATGTGTAAATGACATATCTGAGCATAGGGATCTCATACTTAACTGAGAATGGCTAAGAAACATTGATGCCTCAACACATCAACTGTCATTTCATCCATTAGGTCATAGATACATTGATCATTCATTTATAAGTAAAAACATGATGAAAGCCATATAGAGCTTTTGTCATAAAACATATATATAACCCGGATAATAGAAGTAGAAATACCAATGAAATCACATCCATATTATCCACATATAAACCAATATAATACTCATAGAAATACAAGGAGAAATAACCTCATATTGATCATGCAAAATCCAAACTCATGATGAGACTTCCACATTCCACCCGACTGTAGAATAGCTGAGCCAAATCTCTCTTCATACATTCACCCTCGTGCCCTATTCCAAGCATGAATGTGGGATATCATAAAACACATCAATCCAAAACCATCCAGAGCTTCCAGAGTTCATCCACCTCAATCCATCAAACAGTGATTCCACCTCACGGTCAGACATCACAAAACCATCATCATATTGTTCTTGTAGGCTTTAACCCCATACAAAAATTACCTGCATACGAATTCTAAAACACAGAAAATAAACAATGCAAGAGCATAACACATAAAACACATATACATCGAGATTTTCCCCTGGATCCCAAAACTGGGACTACAAGCTTGATTTTTCATTATATTCATTTCAATGTTACAATACATGTTTATACATGCCGAAGCATCCAATACTATGGACCGAAAACCATCGCGTCCAAAACCATGGATTGAAAACCATCGCGTCCAAAAACATGTGTGAAAATCATGCACAGAACCATAGGTGGGCCTACCCAACCTAACATAGGGTCCAAAACAAAAAATTTCTGGGGCGCTGCCCCGGACCCCATAAAGTGGGGTTGCGGGTGCCCCTTAAACCCCCTATGACCTCCCCCCTTCTAACCCCCGGGTAACTACGTGGGCTAGTCATAGAAAGAATATAACACAACCCAACATTCTCCCACTTGTTGTTTTCTTTCCACACGGGGCCACAAGAGAGCTTAGTCATTTATCTAGCCCTACAACACCCATTATTTCTCTACACCAAGAGAACTTCTCAGAACTCATAGATTTTGTCAATGCATCTGCAGTATTCTTCAAAGTGTCCACCTTTACTAGCAACACCTTTTTGTCTTCTATCATATCCCTCACAAAGTGATACTGAACATCAATGTGCTTTGTCTTTGAATGATAAGCAAAATTCTTTGCCAAGAAAATTGCACTTTGGCTGTCACAGTCTATCCTTATAGCTCCCTGTACTAACCCCATACTTGAACACAATCTCTGCAACCAAACTGCTTCCTTGATTGCATGAGTGGCTGCCATGTATTTTGCCTCTGTAGTTGTAGTGCCACTACAGATTGTTTCTTACTCATCCAACTGACTGCACCTCCAAATAGGTTAAACACGTACCCACTTGTAGATCTGCTCTGATACCAAATTTAGGTTTTAACCCTGTACAGAAACTACTTGCATACAAATTCTAAAGCACAGAAAATAAACAATGTGAGACATAACACATAAAACAATATACACAGAGATTTTCCCCTAAATCCCAAAACCGGGACTACCAGCTTGATTTTTCATTATATTCCTTTCAATGTTACAATACATATTTATACATGTTGAAGCATCCAATACCATGGACCGAAAACCACCGTGTCCAAAACTGTGGACTGAAAACCATCGCGTCCAAAAACATGTGTGGAAATCATGCACAAAACCATAGGTGGGTCCGCCCAACCTAACATAGGGTCCAAAACCAAAATTTTCCAGGGCGCTGCCCCGGACCCCATAAAGTGGGGTTATGGGTACCCCTCAAGCCCCCTGTGACCTCCCCCCCTCTAACCCTTGGGTAACTATGTGGGCTATTCATAGAAAGAATCTAACACAACCCAACAGTTCCCTATCCAATCCTTCCAAGGCTTCTAGATTGTTTGTCCAACCAAGGCTTCCAGGACTAGTAACTCAACCCACAACTTTCACTGGGCTTCTAGAGCGTTTGTCCAACCACACCTTCTAGGAATAGTAACTCAACCCATCAAGGGCTTCTAGAGCATTTTTCCAACCAAGGCTTCCAGGACTAGTAACTCAACCCAAGTTGTTATAGGGCTTCCAAAGCGTTTGTCCAACCAGGGCTTCCAAGACTAATAACTCAATCCAAGCTAAGGAAACATGAGAACCAACCAAAACAAAACACGGAAAATGATGGCTACAAATTGATGGTTTCTATCTCAACAAATTACATTGTTGTTACACGAGGAACAACAAATCATTGCTCTCACAGAAATTACAGTGTTGTTACAGGAGGAACATCAAATCATTACTCTCACAGCAAACTAAAGTGTTGTTATAGGAGGAACAGCTAATCATTTTTTTTCTAGCCACACAGTCTGTAAAAACACAGTTTAAAAATCCCTTTGTAACTCCCCAACCAATAATATTTTTTGAAAATCACTCACGATTTACCAAATAGACCCTGCTCTGCACAAAACCCACGTGCCATAATTTCAAATTTCATCTTACTTTGATCATAAATTGACCCGCAAATTTGATGATCATTTTCATTACAAATTTTCTTTCTTCTATTGTCTTGATATAGAGTGCTCTGTATTCTCTAATCTATAATGTAAAATGACTCTTTCCAATACATAATCTTGGATGAAAAAGTATTGGATTAGAAGATTAACTAAAATATGATTCTCCAAGTTCTCACTTAAATGTAAATAACAGAGAAAACACAGTGCAAGAATTCCTCATTCAACACAGCAATTTAAAGACCAAATCAATTTCAACCTCCAGATATTAATATTATGGTTCATAAACATCACAAACACAATAAATATCTCACACACACTTACAGATTTGATTTGTTAATACAAAATGCCACTAGTCTAAGAAATGTTGTTCAATGAACTTCAATCTCACACCAAAACTTCCAGCACCCAAAAATGTTCCTCTTGTCTCCCCAAAAACTAAAGAACCACTATCTAAAAAAATGAGTTCATGGATGTGAACCAATTTCCCTTAGTCCTAACTACCTACTAGTTATAAAATCATTTCTTTTAACTAGATATTCCTAACTAATCTTAACTGAAAAAAAAAAAAAAAAAAAAAAAAAAAAAAAAAAAAAAAAAAAAGAAAAAAAAAAAAAAAAAAAAAAAACAAAAAACAAAAAAAAAAAAAAAAAAACAAAACAAAACAAAAACAAAATAATTAAATAAATAAATAAATAATTAATATTAATTAAAAAAGAAAAAATAAATAAATAAAAATAATAAAAAAAATAAAATAAAAATAAATAAATAAATAAATAAAAATTAAATAAAAAAAATAAAAAAAATAAAAAATAAAATTAAATAAAATAAAAATAAATAAATAATAAAAAAATAAAATAAAATAAAATAAATAAAATAAAAAAAAAATAAAAAAATAAAAAATAAAAAATAAAAAATCACATAAATAAATTTTAAATGTTTTATCCTTGACATGTGATCAATCCATCACATTGTTAGGCTCTTGGTCTGACTTTAATAACTTATCAGTTTTATGTGCTCAGCCTAATGCACCTGCATCAGACCCCCAAAAAAATAAAATTTTATGAGCTCCTCCTCATAAGATCTTCTATAGAATGACCTACTTTCTGCAGTGTTGCTTCATCCATCCAAGTAGAATTCGCCATTGGACGGTCTTTCCACTTCACAAGATATTCCAATTATTATTTCCTTCTAGTCTTCTTGGTAACACGTGTATCCAAAATCTCTTCAACCTATAAACTCTTTGCCACAAGCATTTGCTTCAGCCACTATTGTTCCTTTCCTTCATCCTGGTCAAGATTCCCAGAAGCTTGATCTGCATCACCAACTATGTGGGGATACAAATTTACTACATTAAAAATGGGTGAAATGCCAATTCCTAGAGGTAACTCCAGTTCATAAGCATTCACTGAAAACTTGTGGAGGACCTTACAAGGTCCTATCTTCTTCATTTTTAATTTGTTATATTCTCCCCTTGGAAGCCTCTTTTTTCTTAGGTGATCTAGGACCATATCTCCCACTTCAATGTTTACCTCTTTCTTATGTACATTTTCTCGTTTCTTGTAGTTGTTGCTTGTATCTTGTAATCTTTGTTTTACTTGCTCGTGTAACTCACTGATGGTTGTTGCAAAATCCTCTCCATCAACACTTCTATGCTTAAGATTTCCCAAGTCTCTTAGCTCACAAATTCCCCTTGGATGCATGTCGTACAGGGTCTAAAATGGACTCTTTCTTGTGCTCCTATTTGGTGAGTCATTATATGCAAACTCAGCCTGTGCTAGCACATGATCCCATTGCTTTGGTTGGTCACCTACTAAACTCCTCAATGAATTACCCAAACTCCTATTTACAACCTTTGTTTTCCCATCACACTGTGGAAGATAGAATGAGCTAAAATTTAGCTTAGTGCCAAGTTTCTTCCACAAGGTTCTCCAGAAATGTCTGGTGAATCCTGTGTCCCTGTCGGAGACTATACTTTTTGGAAAACCATGCAACCGAACAATCTCATCAAAAAATAAATTAGCCACATGGGTGGCATCACTAGTTTTGAAACATGGAATGAAATGAGCCATCTTAGTAAATCTACCCACAACTACAAGGATTGAATCATTACCTCGTTGAGTTCTCGGTAAACCCAGAACAAAGTCCATACTCACCGAATCCCAAGGTCTGTTGGGAATGGGTAATGGCATGTATAGTCTAGCATTTTGACTTCTCCCTTTCGCATGTTGACATACCCTGCACTTACTCACATACCTTTGTACGTCTTCCTTCATCTTAGGCCAAAAATAGAAGTGACTCAGCTGCCCAAGTGTTTTTTCAACACCAAAATGTCCAGCCAAACCGCCATTATGATTTTCTTGGACCAATTTTTCCCTCATTGAGCAATTGAGAATACATAGCTAATTGTTATTGAACAACCCATCCTGCAACATAAACTCTTTCCATGGATTATTGTCCCTATTGACTGGATTTCTACAAGCTGCAAAAGCTTCTTTAAAATCAGCATCAATGTCATATAAGTCCTTTAAATAATCAAAGCCTAAAATTTGTATTTGACTTTCCTACATGATTAAGCATCTCCTACTCAAGGCATTGGCAACCTTATTTGCCTTCCCACTAATGTGCTTCAAAACAAAAGTGAAATTTTGAAGGAACTCCACCCACTTTGCATGTTTATTATTTAACTTATGTTGTTGCATAATGTATTGTAAGGTAGAATTATCTGTGTATAGAACAAACTCAATAGGCATCAAGCAATGCCTCCAATGCTTCAAAGCTTGAACCACCACATAAAATTCTTTGTCTTAGGAAGAGTATTTCTATTTTGACTCATTTAACTGCTCGTTGAAATATGTAATGAGCTTATATTCTTCACTCAGTACATCTCCAATGGTTGTCCCACTAGCATCACATCTCACTTGAAAGGGTTGATTGAAGTCTGGCAACTTCAACACTGACTTCTAAGTGATCTTCTTCTTCAATAGTTGAATTTTTTTCTTTCGTTGTTGTCCAATAAAATGACTTCCTATTCTTCTTGATTGCTCTAGAGTCAGTGCACATTCTCCATTCTCCACCCTTCTTTGGACTTAATATTGTAGGTACGACACACGGACTCAAACTTTCTCTTATTAGTCCTTTGTCCAACAATTCTTGGACTTGCTTCCTCACTTCCTCATTCTCTTTGGGTGGCATTTTATATGTAGCCTTGTTCAGAAGACTTACTCCTGGTATCAATTCTATGTGATGATTGATGCTTCTTTTGGGTGGAAACTCACTTGGAAATTCATCAACTACAATATCATGAAACTCATGCAACAACTCATGAACCTCAATAGGTAAATCTATAATTTCAAAGTATAGAAGTACTACCTCTGGCTTGCAAATCACTGCATAGCTTACCTCTTCTTCTTCCATCTGTTGTAGAAATTCCTTTCCACTAAGTAGAGGTGATTTTGGGTTACTTGTTTCAGCTGTACCATCCTCTTTCAATGGTACAAGAGTGTGCTTGATGCCATCCTTTTCGAACTTATAACAATTATTATCCCCATCATGTGTCACCTTCCTATTAAACTACCATGGGCGACCCAAAAGAATGTGGCAAGCTTCCATTGGCATTACATCACAAAGCACCTTGTCTTTATACCTGCCTATCTGAAACTCAACTTCACTGTTTTCATGCACCAACAATTGGTGTCCTTTTTGTAACCACGATACCTTATAAGGTGTGGGGTGCTTAATCTTTTTCAATCCCAATTTTTCCACCATTTCTTGGGAAACTAGATTTTATGTACTTCCGTTGTCAATCACCAATTTGCAGCATTTACCTTTTTCCTTACACATTGTCTTGAATAAGGATTTCCTTTGGACTGGTTCAGCAGTCCCCTTTGTTGGTTTTAATAGGACTTTGTGCATCATCAACACCTCTCTAGTCTCTGGCACATTCTCTACCTCAGGTACTTGTGCCTCTACTACTTCGATTTGAGCTATTTATGCACCTCGATGTCCCGTGTTTTCATTCTCAGGACATTCAAAAGATCAGTGACCAAATTTGTTACATCTGTAACACTGGTAGACAGTCCCTCTGCCTCTTCGTCTACCTCTACCTCTACCTCTCTATTGAGGTCTTCCTCCTCTGCTGCCACCTTCTTTCTCTGACTACCCTTGCTGATCTAAGTTTCCTTCACCATTCTTTTGCACAGGAAACTTTCCTCTTCCATTTTTTTGTCCTTTCCCTTTGGAAAAACCACGTCCACTGCCAAATCTTTGCTTCCTAGCTATCTTTTCTGCTGCCTTCAAGGCAAACTGGTATGCTTCCTCTATTGTCCTTAGAGAAAGTATGTTGATTTCATCTTCGATATCTAACCTCAAACCATTGATATACCTTGTTGTCTTTTCCGGGGTATCTTCTACATAGCTTGCTCTCAAATTCACCTTGTAAAACTCTTCGATGTATTCTCTCAATGTCATTATCTTTTGTTTAAGATTTCGCATCTGTTTGTAGACAGTTAGTTGGTAATCCTTTGGCAAGAACTTACTCTTCATCTTTGCCACCATTCTATCCCAGTTCTTGATCAATGGTTTGTCCTTCTTCCTTCTTTCAGCATTTACATTGTCCCACCATAGTGCAGCATGGCCTTTCAACCTTATCAGTGACAATGTCACAACAAACTTGACTCTCTTATCCTCATCAATTTCCTCATACTCAAAATACTTTTCCATCTCACTGATCCAATCTAGTAGATTCTCATCTTTCAAACTGCCATCATAAATAGATATTTCAGACTTTGGCCTTGAACTTCAGCCCAATACTGCTCTCAACAACTTAATCTCATCAACTTCTTCAACAGGTGCTACTCCTTCTTCTTCAAGTTCCTCTGCGGCCTCACTAACATCTCCACCTTCAGGATCCTGTTGTCTCCCTACTTCCATAGCTTCTAACCAAACTTGCAGTCTCCTTATCTCTTCCCGGAGTTCTACATTACTCGCAATTCTACCTCCTCGACCTCGTGCGCTTCCTGCACGTCTATTCATCTCTCTATACTGTAGATACCAACAACGTTAAGGCCTTGTAAGGCTTTGATACCACAAATTGATGGTTGTTATCTCAAAAAATTACAGTGTTGTTACAGTAGGAACAACAAATCATTTCTCTCACATAAAACTATAGTGTTGTTATAAGAGGAACAACAAATCATTACTCTCACAGCAAACTACAGTGTTGTTACAAGAGGAACAACAAATCATTTTTTTTCCAGCCACGTAGTCTATAAAAACACAGTTTAAAGATTCCTTTGTAACTCCCCAACCAAGGATCTTTTTGGAAAATCGCTTACAAATACCAAATAGACCCTACTTTGAACAAAACCCAGATGCCATAATTTCGAATTTCGTCTTCCTTTGATCATAAATTGACTCACAAATTTTATCACGATTTTCCTTTGCGAATTTTCTTTCTTTTGTTGGCTTGATACAGAGTGCTCTGTATTCTCGATTCTGTAATGTAAAATGACTCTTTCCAATACACAATCTTGGATCCAAAAGTACTACATTAGAACATTAACTGAAATATGATTCTCCATGTTCTCATTTAAATGTAAATAACGGAGAAAACACAATGCAAGGATTCCTCATTCAACACAACAATTTAAATACCAAATCAATTTCAATCTCCAGATATTAATATTACTATTCATAAACCTCACAAACGCATATGCAAATAATTGTCTCACACACACTTACAGATTCGATTTGCTAATACAAAAAGCCACTGGTCTAAGAAATGTTGTCAAATTAACTTCAATCTCACACCAAAACTTCCAGCACCCAAATATGTTCCTCCTCTCTCCCCAATAACTAAAAAACCATTGTCCAAGAAAATGAGTTCATGGATATGAACCAATTTCCCTTAGCCCTAACTACCTACTAGTTATAAAATCATTTCTTTTAACTCTATATTCCTAACTAATCTTAACTAAATATCAACTTTTCATAACTAAACTTTAAATTTTATAGCCTTGACATGTGATCAATCGATCACATTGCTAAGCTCTTGGTCTGACTTTAATAACTTATAATTTTAGGGTATGATAACTTTGACAAGTAATTAACTAGATATGAGATTTTTGTGATCCATATTGTAGATAAATGTTTTTCTGATTAATCACATCATTAAGATTTGGTCGACGTTTCGAACCAACTAATGTGGTTCATCCTCAAGACAAAACCTTGTCCTAAGGATGAACCACATTGGTTGGTTCGAAACGTCGACCAAATCTGAATGATGTGATTAATCAAAAAAAACATTTTTCAACTAATTAATTATGAATAGTTTCCCTCCAAGTATTACTAAATATATTTTGAGGAGTATTTTTAGTAATTTAATTCCTACATATTACTCCTAAAATAATTTTCTTATTTGTAAATTTTTGAAATAATTTATTTACTTCACAAATACTTTGATGAATTTTTTTATTCATAATCTGTTTTGCAAAGTCAAGAAATAATGTATTTTGGAATTTTTTTAATGAGTGACCAAGTTTAAGAAATTTTTATAGTATCTACTTGTTTAAACCATTATAATAGATTTGAAGGGTTAGGAATTATTATTCACAATTTTTTAGAAAGAAAACCACACATGTTTATTCATAGTGTTGTTAAGAGTTTGATAGAGAATTGGTGCACATTATTTTCATGTTAGGACTTGTGATAAAGTCATTTTTGTAAAATAAATTAATCTATATTTTTTATTTTATTAAGTCCCCATTTTCTATAGGCTTAAAAATGGATTTTGAATGATATTTTGATGAAAATTTTTGAGAGATAGTTTGTTTTGCTTAAAAATGGATTTTGAATGACATTTTGATGAAATTTTTTGAGAGGTGGTTTGTTTTGAATGTTTATACCTTTTCCTCTAATATATTTTTTGAATATATTGTGGTATGCAATGTGTTTCAATCTTTTATATTGATTAAATTTTGGGTTGGGTTAAGAAAAAATGATAGGTGTGAAATGTGTTAAAAATTCAATTAAAATGATAAATCATAAATCATAAAATATTAAATCAAAAATGCTCATTTATGGAAATTATTTTTTCTATCAAGAGTTTTTTATTCATTTTCATTGAGTTGAAGAATTAATTTTATTGTTCATGCAAGAGCGTTGGTTATTTTATGTGAAAATAAAACTATAAATTGGTATGATGTAGTTTAGGAGCATTTTAATTTTAAATTTTGTTATATTATATTTGCAAAAGATTAAATTATTTCCTAGACTATTAGGTAGATAGTGTTTAAAAATGTGAAATTTTCAAATTATGTCAAAGCTCGACATGATCTTTATTGAAAGTGTACAATATTTAAAGTTGAAATTCTCACTTGTGCAATTACTTTAAATACTTAATTCCCTATTTCATTCATTCTGTGTAGTATATATTCACTATATTTAAGCTAAACTAGAAATTGAAACATTCACTATATATTTGTTGTAATTGTTATTATTTAAAATAAAATGCATAAATATAATAAATGACTTATATATCTAGATTGTGTACATGCTAATTTTGCAATTCCTAAAACTCTTTATTAAATCTTGCAAAATGATCAAAATATAATGTAAAACAATAAGACATCAAAATATTTTAACCATAATAATTATTATTTTCAATTGCTTTATATATTATATACGTGATGTACTTTTTCTTGAATAATATATAATATATAAATAATCTAAATCTAAATAATTTATTTTTTAATAATAATTTATATTTTTTATTAAAAAGTAATTAATATTTTTTTCTCTTAATAATTAAATTAAAATATATGTATGCTTATTACAATTTCATTCATCGGCACTTTTGTACACATCCTCCACGATGGGCATATGCCAGCGCCTACGTGCCCCACGCTTATTTTCTTCTGTGTTGCAACTTGATTTTAATATATTTAATGTCTGGCGAATCTTATCCAATAATATTTTAATCCTTTAACGCTTATAGTTCCACCCTTTTTCTTCTGTGTTGCAACTTGATTTTAATGTATTTAATGTCCAGTGAATCTTATCCTTTAATATATTTAATGTCTAGTGAATCTTATCCAATAATATCAGAAATTGATGAGAGATTGGCTGAAGAGACATAAAATGAATTAATGTTTGATAATTTAAAATTTGAAGGTTACATCAACTTGAATCAACTTGATGAAATTATTTTTTAAGATGTAACAGTTTGAAATTATTAAGAGATAAGCATAAATCAATAAAGATAAATCTACACATCTTGGTCCTGTCGATAAGTACAAGTGTTGACAACGTCATGAACATCATTAATAGATCCATAGCAATTATACAATTAGCAATTATATAATTTTAAAGCTTTTTGTCCCTTTATTAGATAGTTAGTACACATCATATAATCAATGGATCTCAGCATGTAAATAATATTGAGAATCAACCCATAAGCATTATAATAAGCATACACATAGAACACTTTTTGGTGGAAACCCTCAATGGAAGAAAAATCATCTTACTCTTTTGCTACATTTTTCTTCATTATTGAGCCGAGAGGCTCATTCTACAGCGCAGTATGAAGGGGATGTGTAAGTTTGTCAGTTAGTCAATTCCCCTTTAAAATAAAATTAAAAACTAAATTTATTTTCTAAATAGAAAAATAATGTAGCCTATAATTAAAAAAAATGAATAGAAGTAAAAAAAAATGCATTAGTAACATGTTTAAATCTTATACATTTCAAACACATTTCAACAATAGATTTAAATAAACTATTTGAAGATGTGGTTGGATGAGAGTGCTAAGACCATCACAGTGTTTGTATACTTAGAAAACTTCAAAATTCTCTTCCCAAGTCTGTATTTGTTGTAGCAAGTCATCATGTCACAGGTTCGGAACATAATATATCGACAATATAACCTCTGAACAATTATAAAATCTAGCCTTAGCAAGTAAGGCGCGGAAAGGGAAAGGGAAGGCTTCCCATTCCAAATTGAGTTCTTCCCATGGTGGGAAGAAAATTGACAAATCTAAAGTGAGATGCTTTAATTGTCATGAGATGGGCCATTATGCAACTAATTGTCCATTGAAGAAATCCAAGAAGGGATCCTCAAAAGGATCAGAAGGTGAGGCATAGGCCTCTCAGTTCGAATTGGATTTTACCCTCATCGCATGCATGGTTTCATCGATGGTGGGTTGTGTTTGTTACCTGGACAACGGAGCTTCATTCCACATGACCAGCGATAAGAGTTTATTCAGTACCTTGGAGGAGAAAGACCTCAAGATACGCATAGAGATGGGCAATGATGGAGCGTATCGTGTTTCAGGTGAAGGTATGGTTATGTTTCAGAGGGAGCATGGAGCTCCTCTCACCCTGGCTGATGTAAAGTATGTACCTGGACTAAAGAAAAACTTGGTATCGGTCACGATGTTGGAAGACAAAGGCTATGATGTAGTTTTCAGTAAAGGAAAGGCATTCTTGAGACACATAGCCACGGGTCAGACCAAGAGGATTAGGATTCGAGTGAAGAATCTCTACAATCTGGAGGTAGATGATTGTGTTTCATTGAGTTCCAAAGCAGAATTGGTGCAAAGCCAAGATATTGGTGAGTTATGGCATAGAAGGTTGGGCCACTTGCATCAAGGGCCTTGAAGATAATGCAGCAGATTTCTACCGGACTTCCCAAAGGTAGACTTGAGCAAGTGGACACATGCAAAGGTTGTACCTTGAGTAAGTATGCAAAATCTCCCTTTCATGATCGAGACAATCGAGCTAAAGCAATCTTCGAGCGAGTTCATACAGATGTGTGTGGACCATTCTCGACGGCCTCCACCTCTAAACAAAGGTATTATGTGATTTTCATTGATGATTTTTCTCTTAAACGCTGGATCTATTTCATGCAGAAGAAGGATCAAACCTTCTCAAAGTTTTGTGAGTTCAAAGCTCTAGTTGAGAAAGAATTAGGGATAAAGATCAGGGCCTTGAGAAGCGACAATGGTGGAGAGAATGTATCTCAAGAGTTTAAGGACTTCTGTGCAGCGGAAGGAATTAAATGGGAGTTGACGGCACCTCATAACCCACAGCAGAATGGGGTGGCCGAGAGGAAGAACAGAACGATTGTGGGAGCTGCTCGGGCGATGCTGCATGACCAAGGCCTACCACTTCATTTGTGGGCTGGGGCATGTAACACAGCAGTCTATTTGTAGAATAGAAGCCCGCAACGCATACTTAGGATGAAGACACCAGAGGAAGCTTTCTCCAGGAAGAAACCAGATGTGGGTCACTTCAGGATCTTTGGCTCATCGATATATTGCCATGTGACCAAGGATGCCCGAAAGAAACTTGAGCCGACAACTGATTTGGGAATACTTGTGGGGTACACTGATACACCTCACAACTAGCGGGTGTATTTTCCTACCAGTCGGAAGACAGTGATTCGCAGAGATCTTAAGTTTGATGAGTAGAAGGCCATGCGAGTTTCCCTTGAGAGGGAGCTCCAACTACAGGCTGTGGAGGAACTTTTGGTTCCTAAGGAGGAGGAGCCTTAGACTGATGCGGAGCAGCCGCATGCAGAGGTTCCAGGAGTGGAGATATACACTCAAGCATAGTCTTCCAAAGATGGGCGGAAGCGCACGAGAGAAGTTGATAGATTGTTGTCGGATGCGAGAGAGAATGTGGGAGAACAATCTTCTCAGTGCAGACAAAGGAGGTCACCCAATAGGTACACTGGATACATGGACCTTGTTGGGGAATGTGTTGAGACCTAGCCATCTTCCTTTGAGGAAGCAGTGCAGCAACCGATTTGGGTTGATGCTATGGTGGAGGAGTATGACTCCATAGTTCAGAACAGTGTTTGGGATGTCGTTCCAAGACCGGAGAACGAGTCAGTTGTGAGTTCCCGTTGGCTTTGCAAGGTAAAGCAAGTTGTTGATGGTAGTGTGGAGAAACATAAGGCAAGTTTTGTTGCCCATGGTTTCTCATAGGTCAAGGGGATCGACTATGATGAGAATTTTGTTCCTGTAGCAAGGCACTCATCTATCAATTCAATGTTGGCATTATCAGCACAGATGGGTTGGAAGATCCATCAGATGGATGTGAAGACTGCATCCCTCAATGGCAAGATTGAGGAAGAGGTGTACATAGAGTAGCCAGAAGGTTTTGATACCTTCAATCGTGAGTCACATGTGTGCCGACTCAAGAGAGCTTTGTACGGGTTGAAACAAGCACCTCGTGCTTGGTACACTAGGATCGACAACTACTTCACCAAGTTGAGCTTCACAAAGAGTGAAGCGGATGCGAACTTGTACCACATCATGGTGGAAGGTAAGCAGTTGATCACTGTTCTTTATGTTGATGATCTGATATTGACAGGTGATGATCAGTTGATCATGTCTTGCAAGGAGGACCTTGCAAGAGAGTTTGAGATGAAAGACATGGGCCTCATGCACTACTTTCTAGGCATGGAAGTGTGGCAGAAGGATGGGGAAGTGTTTGTGTCTCAAGGCAAGTATGCCAATGAGATACTCAGGAGATTCCACATGGAGAAGTGCAAGCCCATGCAGACTCCTCTAGCAGGTAACTGGAGGAAGGAGGATGCTACTTCAGGAGAAGTAGTAGAAGCTACTGTGTACAGGTAGCTTGTGGGTTCACTGATGTACTTAGTAAACACACGACCAAATATGTGTTATGCGGTGAACCAGCTGAGTCAAGCTATGGTTCAGCCTACCAAGTTGTTTTGGAAATCAACGAAGCATGTTTTGAGATACCTCAGAGGCACATATCAGTATGGATTATGGTACAGACAGTCAGAGGGAGTGAAGCTACAAGGCTTCACAGGTGCAGATTGGGCAGGCTTCCATCAAATCAGAAGAGCACATCAAGAGGAATTTTCAACCTTGGTTCAGCTGCAGTTTCTTGGTACAATAGGAAACAAAGGTTAGTTGCACTCAGCTTAGCAGAGGCTTAATACATGGCTACAAGTCAGGTAGCATGTGAGGCCATTTGGATGCAGAAAATTCTAGTTGGTTTGTTTGATTAGAGGATGGATCCAACTATGATCTATTGTGATAATCAGAGTTGTATCAAACTCTCTGAGGATCCAGTATTTCATGACAGGTCCAAGCATATCGAAATTTGGTATCATCATATCAGAGACTGTGTGGCGAGGAGGATCATGTTGTTGCAATAAATTTTGACCGAGGAGCAAGATGCTGACATTTTGACTAAGGCATTATCAAAGTGTAAATTTGAGTTCCATAGAGACAGAATTGGGGTGGCAAATAATCCCTTTCTTGTTGAGAGGGAGTGTTGAAAATAGCAACAAGAAATGCTAAAAATAGCATTGCTATAGATAGCATTTCAAGATATATTCCAATTTTAATTTGTCCTTGAATTAAAATTGAGAATTAAAATTCAAATTTAGTCTCACCAGTTGTTTGAAAAATAATTAATTAATTCATCTTGAGTTAATTAGTTGGTGAAATTCAAACATGAAGTCTTTGTAAAGTTATGCAACAATTATCCCTTTGATTGAGGAAGTTATCCCTTAATTAAGGAGATAAGGATGATTTGTATTTGAGTTGTAATTAGTTAGCTCAGTTAGCTAAGTTAAGTCCAGTTAAATTAGTTCCAAACAATTTGAGGAACTAATTGTGAGTTCATTCAGTTAATGAATGCATGCATGCAACTAGTGTTCTCCAAATAACTGAATATTCTCTCATAAATAACTCATGCATGTGAGTTCAGACAAAGACCCGATTGAGATTAAAGGTGGGGACAGTGTACTATCAGTTGCAAGAATATTCCCATGGAAATCTCTTGCATGCAGAAGGAATTCATTCCTTGAGGATTACACAGTTTCTACAAAGGTCAGAGCAGTGTGTGAGGTGAGAATTACACAGGTTACAGCTGGAGGACCTAGGGAAAACTACGCAATGAAATAGGAGGCTTGGAAGATATAGGAGAAGGCATATGTGTTGTCTATTCTGTCTATGAGCAGCAGTGAGGGATTGTACTGAGAGCTGGATAGCTTGAGAGATAAAGCTTTGTGTAATCCTGAGATATTTCCATTTGTATGATAATACAGATAGTGGGGTTTTTAGCTGAGGCTTTCCCCAGAGTATTCTCCTGTGTTTCATGTGTGATTGATTCTTCTTCTTTGTTATATGTGTTTTGTTTCATCTTGCTCAAAATTGATTAAGCTTCCACAAGTTTGATTTTAGAAGTAGATTAAGTATTTTGCTTTAGTACATTGCATAATCAGTTTAATCTACAGTGAGAATTTCCACACTTAGAGATCTTCCTTGGCTCTAGCTATCAGCACGGGAGATAGATGCAAGGGTATCTTCAAACAACAAGGTAAGTGTGACTGGTAAGTGTGCAACACGGTTGTGTCAAAGTTTTCTTGGTACAAAAGGGGGGAGAAAAGTGAGCCTCTAAGTGAGAGGTAATAGTACCACCCAAGAAGAGACACACGTGAACCAGGAAGGTTTGTCCAGAATCCAGCGGAATAGTCTGTAGCGGATGCGGCAGTCGTTAAAACCAAAGTATAGGGAAAGATTCGTCCACCACCCAGTGGAATATTCCACAACGGATTTGATGGTCATTATAACCAATGAGCGATAAAGGTCTGTTTAGTATCCTACGAAGTAGTCTACAAGGATGAGATAGCATTGATAACCAATACAGCACATTCCCAATGAGGTAAGCACTAAAACAACTGAAATAGTTCAATTATCTTAGTACATGTGAAGCAAACATGAATTACAAATGCCTAAAGAATAGTTATACAAACATCCACAAGTCATGCATGGAAACTTGTTGGCCTGAACAAGCATCTATATTAAGCAAAACTTCCAAGACACATAATTACATCATATATCACTATCCCCAGTAGTGGGACATTGGAGCCACTCCTTGCTCCTCAATGAATTAATTGAAACTCTCTATGCTTTGTGGGAGGAGCTAAGGTGAAAAATTCCTTTGCTCATACAATGAGGGGGTCTATATAACCAAGGGTGATGCTTGACCCTTGTGACACTTCGACTACCATCATTATTGTTCAACTTCCTATGACTTTTCAACTGACATGACTCTTCATATTCATGTGTGTCCATTCGACTTCCACTTTACATTACATTTGACTTACAATTGACATGGCTCATAGTCGTGGTGTGGCCTTTGACAACTCATGACACAACTTAACATGAAATTGCTGACATGGACTAGCTTGCTCAAGTGGCAATTTTAATTCGTTGTTACTACTGAGTGGGGTTTTCAATGATATTTGGTCTTGGGAGGTAGTTGCATGCATGTGTTCCCTTTGCTTGTGCCTGATAAGATTTTTTGTCCATCCAACTGTAATTCATTCTTCTAGCATGTCTGCTCCTTCTTCTCCTTATTCATCATCTCACCATGATCTAACAGTGTACGTGTTCCTGAAATTCACTCATGACAAGACAACATCAAATCCAAAAACTCCTTAGCCTAAGATGATGCATTTTTATCCATGGATTGAGCCTGAGACAGGTGACAAGCTGGGAAAGAGGGCCTAGTAACTGTGCATTGCACAGTTCCAGTTGACAGGGATGGAGACTAGCCACTGAGACTGCGCAGAGCGCAGCTCAGACTTGGCTGAGAAACTCTTGAGCATAGTCTTCGTTGTCGGGAAAAATTGCGCAGAGGCCACTAGGAGACAAGATTGCGCAGTTGAGACCATTAGTGGCTACTGCCATATGGGGCCCTAGGAGGTAGGTCTACGCAATTTTCAGAGGCGAGGCAAGACTGGGCAGTAAAGGGACCCGGAGGATAGATCTACGTAGTTTTTGAGATAAATGGGTCCTGGTTAAGGGAGAACATTGGGGGACACTTCTACGTAGTTTTGGGAGGCAAGGAAGGTCGAGTTCTCTAAGCATTGTGGGGTTCCAATAGGAAAGGAAGGAAGCTTGATGACTAATCTTGTGAAATGCACAATTCAGGTTAGGCTAGGAGAAGCTATTACGCAATTCTGGGATGAAAGCAGTCTGCTCAGCTCTGGCACAGTTTAATTGCCTTGGGGAACAGTGACTGTGTGTTTCATAGTTCCAGGCAGCAGGGTTGCATCACTGAGGGTTGACACTACGTAGCGTGAAATTCCAGTGAAAGTGAGTTGCCCAATCGGTAGGATTTTCAGAAAAATGGCTAAGTGTGGAAGACAAGTGAAGTTGTGAGGAACTTGAAATTGTGATCACACACTTAGCATACTTTGATGACACAACAACACATACCACCGGAACAACAAAACAAATCATTAC
Organism: Pinus taeda; assembly: GCA_000404065.3. NCBI lineage: Eukaryota > Viridiplantae > Streptophyta > Pinopsida > Pinales > Pinaceae > Pinus > Pinus taeda. Next base: position 160,433 of record APFE031691152.1, read on the forward strand.
CCTCTATGAGATTGTCCTAAAACAAAGAGAGACAAATGCGACACTTGAGGTAGACTTTAGGATGACCATGATGACACTTTTGTGATAGTGATTAAAACTTTGTGTATAAGTGCGACATGTGTTTACATGGCTAGGACAACTTGTATACACAAAGACCAACCTTCGAGGTCAACAGAAAGGTTCGCAAACATGACATGACAACCAAACATGGCAAAAGATGACAATTGATCCAAAAATTGAAAGGGAGCAAGACACTTAGAAGAAACACATGGAATTACTTTCAGTGCTTGCAACCATGCATGTCATTGAAGACATAATGATATGGCAATGGTAAGAAATCCTTCATGCTACACTAAAAGGTGTATTGCAAAATGATGTGCTTTGTTTTCCATACCTACCCTCCAAAGGGTTATGCATTAGATGGAGTCTTCATGTGGTCTCGATCTTCTATCCTACCCTGGGTTCCTTGGTCTCCTTATCTTTCCTCCTCAACTCCTTGAGAGTCATTTAGCATGTCATTCTTCTTGGTGGCCAATGAGAGACAAAATTGTGTAGTTTAAGTGGGTAGTGATTGTTGCAGGATAAGGCCTTATGAGGACACATCTGCGTAGTTTCAGGATGCTAGGCGGATTGGGCAGCTGAGATGCCTAAGGGACAAAACTACATACTTTCTGGAGACAGTGAGTTCCAGCTAAGGGAAGGACACTAGAGGAAGCCACTGTGTAGTTTTGGATGCCAAGGGAGGTTGGGCTTTCTATGAATTTTGTAGTTCCAGCAGGAAAGGGAAAAATCTTGAGGGTTACAGATGCGAAGTGTGTAGTTCAGGAAAGCTAGATGAGGCTAGGTTGCTAGGGAAACTCTACAAATTGGTTAAGTATGGGATCAGTGGGACCAATGTGAACAATGATAGATCCTGACTACGATGACACACTTGAATACTTAGTGATACAACATAGACCACCCATACATATAAAATCATACTTCGCTTTATGCAACAACCTTTGTGGCAACTTACAACAAGTGCGGCTCTAATAATAAACTTTGGGAGGATAAAGGCGACACTTGTGCAAGAGTGCGTGAAATAAGTGTGAGACACATCTATGTGATGAGAACAACCCATTATCACAAATATTTCCCCTTGAAGCAAAACAACTTCCCTTTGCATTACAAGCAATAATCCCCATGTCCAACGATGACATATACTATATAAAGATAAAAGAGTGAACTACTCTTAATATTTAGGAAGGGAGCTTGAAATCATGAGCTTACCAATAAGTAACTAAGGAACTACCAATCATAGGATCCACAGTACACTCTGAAATTTGAGTGCAGACCCAAATTTTGGAGGGTGTTGTAGTCGCTAGAACACTTGGCGACACATTGGCTGAATGTCAGTGTCTCTATCTTGGTTCATTTTAGTTCATGGCCTTGGTCCTTTAGGGAGTATTGATCCATCGTGTAGATTAATTTGGCTTCTCCAGTTACCCCATGGGCAGACATGGTCCCCTTTGTACCTTCTCAGTTTAACACAACATAAGATTCAGCTAGATCATAATGTTTCGAATTGGGAAGGGTAGTTTAGCTCGCAAGCTTAAGATTTTCAGAGTATAGTTTTTCATCTCTGGTGTTGCTCTGCTACCAGCAAGCCTGGACAATACCCAGGCAAAGTCACGTAGGAAGACAAGCACTTCTCCACATCCAGTGAGCCTGGACACTACCCTAATGGAGTTTCTTGCTTCACCTCTCTATGCAGGAATCCTTTCTCTTCTTTTGTTTTCATGTATTTATTAAAGAGAATTGTGCATTAGCACTTATTTATTTTTGGGTGGAAGTGGGATCCCGGTTTATTGAGAGCAGGAGAGGTTGTTCCTTCAGAGAAGCATATAAAGACCTCTTATTTAGGTTCTCTCATTTATATTTCCCCCTTCTCCATTTATACTAGTTGGATAAGCTTGAAAACACCAAAGCAGAAAACTGAGTATAGGCATGAGGTTCCCAGACTGGGCACACGTTTATGGTTGGACCAAATTTCTCCTTACGGAAGGATCGTATTTTCCATCAGAACATCATCGGCCAAAAGATACAATGAATTACAAGGAAGTCAAACAAAGGACTAGCCAAATGTTGAAGTGTCACAAGACTCTTCAAACTTCGGCCACATACACACTCGAGAGCCACAAGGAAGCAAGTCACAACACTTATTCGCATATGATGAAAACAAAAGGAAAAACCCAATAAGAAAGAGAACAGAGCAAAAAGAAATAAAACACAGAACCAGGAAACAAAATCAAAAGAGAAAAGAACAAAATGACTAAGCAAACATGATGTAGAATAAGGAAACCAGGATAGACTGCAAAAAACGAGTGCAGAATGAGTGCACGAAATGGAAAGCTAATGATGTAGCTAATCCTACTCCTAACCTAACAGCTAGAAGGTCAGGGTCACGTAATATGAAATTTCCAATGAAGACATCATGATTGTTCCTGACCTGCATCCACAAATATAAGAACAATTAAAACGAATAAAAAGTGATGTGCAACATAAGATATACAAACTTGAAAAACTTGCACAAGAAAAGGAAGGTCTTGCCTATGGGAAGAAAGATGTGTCACTTCCACTACTCTCACCCAATCCACATGCTTAACTTTTCGATGAATACCATTTTTTAACAAAACTCGAAAGCCTCTTGCGGCTATGTCTTCATCTACACCGAGATTCTTAGCAAGCGCAAGGAAGGATTGAAACTTGTTGTCTACAACACAGCTTGCCAAGTAAGATTGTTCCAGCCATTCAATGATTGGATCATAAAATTCATGATGGCCTTCTTGAAAACATCGTGACCTTTGAAAAGATGAATTTTCTATTCGAGAAGTGGGATCATGATGGGAATCTTGTAAGGAAAAATAGATCTGATCATTCTTGGCAGTCATGCTAAGACAATGAGGACCTACCATAGCCATCACCGAAGGCTGAAATGCCTCACCAGCTTGACATAAATCAGAATAGAGTAATGATGAAGATCAAAGAGTGTGAAACAATTGTCATTGGATGTGTTGATGGGAAAATGATAAGCTAAATGACAGTCACCAAAGATAGAGAAATGATAAGATGAGATAGTTGAAGTATTAGATTCCCAGTTTGCAATACACAAGCAAAAATCAATTGGAATAATCTTATGAATGATATGAGAAATCAATCCAAGTTCCTTGCAAGCTAGATATGATAGGCCACCTTCTTGCAACTAGTGACCAATTGTACAAGAATCATAGTCATCAAAAGAGTTTAAAAGGGATGCTAGCACCACGAATTCATGAAAAAGTTGAGGCATCATGAATGGGGAAGAACTTGATTCGTATGAAAACTTGTGCATTTGTTATCACTCAAGAGGATTTCTGGTGCGATGAAAGGACAGGTTTGCAATACAAGATTTGCAAGAAGACAGGGGAGCTGACCATTAAGGGACAAATTCAATAAGTATGATCCTTGTGGGAAAATATAGTCCTTGAGATGCTCAACTTCACAACTCCATGCCTTCATGAGAGACGAACATTCCCAACTCGAATTTGATGTGAGGTATTTGCATGAAAAGGAATGAACTTGTTGTAGCAGCTACAACCACCCTCCAAAAAATTTCCTTAGCTTCGTTTTGGAGACTCCCTAGCAACCATCTTCGCAACATGCCTTGCACTGTTAAGTACATAGGCTTCATTGGTTTTTCAGCAGCTTTCCAGCTTGTGCATGTTAGTTTGCTTCACTCCCCTCACAGGTTGCCACTCCGGACTTGGGCTAGTTGCTGGTTGAGCAGATCCCACAAAAAATTACGCAATCCTAGAGGGGAACTAGCCTTCCCTCTAGAAATTGCGCAAATCTTTTGGGCAACCTGTTGGGCTCAAAAATTGCGCAATGCAGTCAGACAGCCTACCTTGGGAAAATTACGCAATCTGGCCCGCCACTGCATCTCAGCCTGAAAATTGCAAAAACCAGCTGGGCAGACTACTGAGCTCCAAAATTACGCAGAGCAGTCAGAGAGGCTTCCTTGGAAAAACTGCACAATATGGCCAGCACTGCAGCTCAGCCTAGAAATTGCACAATTCCGGGTAGCAGTCACGTGCTTCTCCCAAAAATTATGGAATCCCTCTAGGACAGCCAGCCCAACTCATCCCATAAATTGTGCAATTCTGGGCAGCAATCACCTGCTCCTCCCAAAAATTGTGCAAACCCTCTAGGACAGCCAGCCCAGTTCCTCTCAGAAATTACACAAATCCCTCTCTCTGTCAAGTAGGTTGTTGCATGTGCCTTCAGGTTGACTGGTTCCCTCCGGGATCGAGCAAAATTGATTTGCATGCATGGGCTTCTCTTCTCGAAATAGCAAAAGGCAGCAAACAAAATGCATCCCTAGATCTAGGGATCTATTCTTAGCAGCTAGAGATTACACGCAAATCTCATTTTAGAAAACTCTCGCCAAGTGTCGCTTTTTCCTAGACTTGTGGCATGCGCGTCATAACCTCGATCTTATCAAAACTCATGAACCGGATGTTATAGAGCTCATTCCTCACATAGATCTTGCAACTCTGACATCCCACATTACATCCAGGAGACTTTGGCACTTTCAGCTTAGTTGTTTTAGGGTAAGTATGCTTTTCATGTCTTGCGCTGCGTTTCTGTCCCTTTTTGTGTTTCGCTTTGTGTGAGTATTGTCTGCTTGATTTCAATGAGTGCTTGCTATCATTTTAATGTATGTTAGCTTGTAGATGCATCAAATTATTTTTCGTTCGCATCTTACTGTTGTCGCATGCTTGACACTGTTTTTGCACCAACAGTCGTTATTGCGGCGACTCGCTTCACACACATTTATGCTTTTCCATTTTCTGAATCATGCACTTATTGTTTTCATGCATGATCATTCACTCTTGTTTACACTCAGTATCACCATGTATTCAGACTTCTCATGTTTTCAGTCTCCCGTCGGCGGGTCTCGGCTGCCATGCCCGGCTAGCATTGCGCATTTCTGGAAGTGAAGGCTCTACCTTCCCTCTAGAAATTGTACAAGTTTGGTCCAACACTGACCCCTAGGCTTGCATTACACAATTCTAGGAGGTAGTGCCTTGCTAGCCCCAGAAACTGTGCAATGCAGTTTGTTGGTTTGCATGTCACTGCTGACTAAAATTTCGCATTATGCAATTTCAGTCTCAGAAGGTCGGGCTAGATTGTGCATTGTGCAGTTCTAGTAGTCAGTCAACCTCCTGATAGCCCGAACTATGCCTTGCGTAGTTTTGGCCACCATTCTCCCAGCCTCCCGGTGAAAATTGCACAATCTTCAAAAACAGTCACACAGGTATGTTGCATGTCAGTCCTCCAGTTTTTTTTGGTTTTCAATTGACAAACTGCTTGTCATGAGTGTTTCTATGTCTCCATATATCATAGGTGTTCATCTGCCTCTCAATAGCATAGGTACATTAACTTCCAGGAGAGCAAAGCCAAAGACACCATTGAGAGCGCAACTTGGGATGCAGTCGATCAAGTGTCTATGAACTTTCCTATCTATGAAGACATCAAGTTGTTCATCGACAAGGATATCAAGATAAAATGGTAGCATCATCACAGCGAGCAGCACCGTCAGCAGCAGAAGAAGGTAGCAGACCTGCATGCGACCTATGCAAGAGGAGGGTTGTTGATAGCACAAAGGCAGAACATAGCTACAAGTTCAAGCAGATCCACTTGTGATGAAAGCAGCTTTGGAGATTGAAGCTATGAGGTGACAGCATGACGAGAGGATCGTATGAACGCAGAGAGATAAACAGAGAAGGAGTTGCAGGTGTTGAAGCAGAAACGCAATGAAGAACGGGAGTTTCACAGACAACAGAAGGAGTTACAGTGAGAACGGGCACAGCAGGAGATGCAACATGCATAGACTGATGAAATTGCACCCATATAGGATATGGATCCATCTCATAGCTGGCATGGGTCAAACAAGGTGAGCAGTGTTGTCGATCACATGTAAGGGTATTCAGGAGCATGGATGTCATTATGCGAACGCATGAGATCCCACCCATTTGGCACACTCACCGAGGTGAAGACAAGAAGAAAATACGACTGGAGCTAAACATGTATTTTGAAAAGATTGATGTGCATGGTCACGAGCACACACTTGGAGATCAGCACAAGCACTATGCATTAGTATGTTACTGGTCTAGCTACACTCAAGATAGTGATGCACATATTATCGGATGAGTTGGGCAGAGGAACTATATCATTGTACCCATATGCAATGGAGGGAAGAGTTCGCTTTCAGCAGGATGTCACCATTGAGTGCACAGACACCATCACAGACGACCAATCTTGGCATCAGTTCACCACCATCGAGCATTGCAAGGATGTCGAAGAGTTCGTCTTGCCACAACTGTCTGAGTATTAGTGATGTCTTACATGGCTTGCTTAAGCCTATTTTGTCTCACATGGGTACATATGCAGATTCTATGTAACACCTTGTCAAGTGGAATTTCAAGTGTCAATAGTTGAATGTAACATTCATAGAGTAGTTGAAGAGTTATGAGGGTAGGTGAACAGTGACAAACGGAAATGTTAAGGGTCACCCCACCCTTTTCTATTTATAGTACCTCATAACTCATTGTAAGGTCTTTTAGTCAGCCAAGCCTCCGATAGTAGTGTCTTAGAGAAATCTTGGATAGTATTGTAATGAGCCTTGGCTTCTCCACAGTGCAGAGCTAGTATATCTCTTTCAAGGAGCATGCGGAAGTGACTATAACGTTCCGCTATCGGGACTAGTGGTTGGTCATGGTTGTACTGTATGATTGGAACTTTCACTTCTTAATATATCAAATCGAGTACGTTTCACGCATATGTTGTTATTGTATTTTAGTTATCTTGTTTACTCTAATGATATATGTATCTGTTTACTTACGCATGTGTGTATAGACTCTTTTTGTATATGTATGTATGAATCTTACTAAAATGTTTTGTTGGTTTAACCATCACTTTCGATTGTTAGCTTACTTGCTTTCCAAGTTGTGATGCATCTTTTCTCGTGTGTTCCCTTCTTAGCCGCATGCTTTCACAAGTTTCCAAGGGATACACTCACCTCACTTTCCATGTGTTAGAACGTTTAGGAACCTTCCTTGGCTTGTCCGGCATGTCATACCCTTGCTACCAACAGGGACATCTTACTTTCCTATATGCGCAAATGCAGTCAAGGAGATACCATACGACCCACTGCTAGGACTCCTACACCAAAAGTTCTGAGGTCTAGTTGGGACTTCTTACTTCGGAGATCCCCTGACATGTTGGCGGGTCCAACACTGTCAACATTTTGGTGCTAGAAGGAGGGCCAGATGACAAGCTCAGTCCTCACAATCTATTTTGAATCTTTGCATATCTATCATGACTAACTACAGAGTTTCTCTTCCGGAGTGTATGTCTTATGGAAACAACTTTGAAATATTGAAAGATCTCTGGGATAACTTGTCACATAAAATATACAATGGTGGAGGCTACATAGCCTTGGTTAGGCATGTGGTTAGCGTTGTAGGCTCAGGCAAAAGACATGGAATATTTGAAGAATACATGACCTACGCGATGTTTGTCTACACACTTCGAGGGCACCCAATGCACTAGTGTTCCACACTGCCTGAAAAATATATTCATTCTCTTTCTCATCTAGTCGTAGAGATAAACCATGCTTTCAATCACTTTAACCATAAAGCACTCAACAAAGGAATTCTGGAACTACGAAAATTACTCGACGAATCCGTTGAATAGTTTCACACACGCTTTTGTAATCTTGCATACCGATTTCCTGAAGATGAAATTGATTGATAATTTCTCGATGGAAGATTTGACTATCTTCTTTACATATCCGAAAATCCGCAATTCTTGAAATCATCTAAACCCCGCTCAGCACACTTCGGTGATGGAGCTGCGCAATCATAGGCAGACACAGTTGCTATCACAAGTGATTGTCCTCCTTCACCTCATCAAACATCTCCACCACCACAGAGTGATGTGGGAGAACATGCACACCCATATGTTGAACTGTCACATCCTCCCACCCCACCTACTCCTGATATCTATGCAGATTTGGCTTTCAAGCCTGCTAGTTGTCATGTGGATTCATTCCCTCAACCTCCGTCCCTGCATTCTATTGATCCTCCGGGTTGTACTTTCTTATGCTCTTCTGTACCTGACTCCTCACCTATTTTGAATGACGATCAAGTTGTCAATGGAGTTGGTGTTCTGTAGCCAACCTGTGCCATCATTCATGATGAGTGTGTGTGGGAATCTAAAGAAGGACCCTCGGTGAAGGATGACTCCCTTCCATCCGCACCTCACCCGCTCTATCGTGACATCCCTTGTGATTCTGCCACTGTTGATTCCCCATATGAAAACTCATTTCTGGGTGTTTCTACTTTCGATTGTTCACAAGACACGTCAAATGTCAGTTTGTCGTTACATTGCAAAGAGGACACATTTTCCTCTGAAAATTCATCCAATCTGTCATCTGCCATTTCTGAAAACATAGAGGGTGAACATCCTTGCTTCTCATCTACTCCTCTGCACGATTCATCAAATCATGAGGATGTCGACAAACATCCTGAATTCTCTGATCTTGGTTTTCGTGATCTCTCTACTTCTTCATCTGATCACGATATCAATTCAACTATTGTTAATCTTTCTAAGACATTGGTCTAGGATGATCTATCTGTCGACAAAGTCAAAACCCCACAGACTATCGAGGCACTTCAGCCCAAGATTATGGTTATGTCAAGTCCTCGTTGTCCTGAGGTTGGTTTCACTTCCGATCAGGAAATTGTTGAAACACACAAGGCTCCTCATCACTCTCTGCTTTGCATTGAATATCAACCAAACACCCAAATGTCCTTCCTCCACTCGAACTGCACGACCCCATCTCTCTTGCATTGGAGGAATCTCACACAGCAAGCACACTTATGCAATGTAAGCGGTCTACCTTACTCACTTTTGCTTGCATGTCATAGTCAAGAGAATGTGTATGCTTAACATCTGCGCGTAGTGTAGCACAGCACCATGGCAAGTCCACAGTGTGCATTTCATACGCTTTCACTCATTTCTTTCTGTGTATTCACTTAAACCGGGGTGTGTTTGTCTTCATCGTTATATCTTTCATGCTTGCTAGTTTGTGCAACTGAGTTATTCGCTAACCATACCTTTACCAACATTGGTCGACCAATGCACGGGTGACTACATTGGAAGTATCACTTTACATAAGCAGACCCATGCACCGTTAGCTTAGGAGTAGGAGTAGTGTTTTCTTTTAGTTTGTTTGCTTGGATGCATGTTTGCTTCTTACTTTGCATCTCTGTTTGTTTGTTTGCTTGCACACATGTTTGCTTCTTACTTTGCATGTTTATTTGTTTACTTGCTTGTTTTCTTACTCGCTTTTCTTACGCATTTACTTCTGCTTTGCTTTGTTTTGTTGTTTGTTTTCTTGTTTACACTCGTAAGTTAGTTTCACATGAAACCATGTGCGAATCTTGAAACAAGCTAGGTAAAGTGCAAGAGGAATTGTGCAGTTATCAATACTTTATCTGTCATCCTGCCTCTGTATGAAGAACTTATTATCTTCATTCCATGATACGCCGATGGAAAATACGTATTGTTCGAAGTGAACCTTGTTGAAAACACAATGCTTGCGCACTAGCTAGTATCACCTACTCTAGTCGGTTTCTTTTGGGTTAATCATTGTCATCTCAATCAAGTAGAGTAAGGTGACGGGGGGAACCTTAAAAAGTACATCAGAGGTATATATAAACTACTTCTCTGAAGGAACAACCTCTTCTGCTCTCAATAAGTCAAGATCCCTCTTCCACCTTTGAAATGAATAAGTGATATGCACAGTTATGAAAAATGAAAAATGAAAATGTGAAATTTTTTCAAAAAAAATGAAAAATGAATAAGGCGAAAGAAGAGAAAGGCTTCCTGTGATGAGATGTGATGCAAGTCACTCTGCGGGGTTATTGACCAGGCTCGCTAACAGCGGAATGATGCTTGTGTTCTTGCATGACTCCATTAGGGTACTGTCCAAGCCTGCTGGCAGCGAAACAACACCAGAGATGAAAATAAAACTTTGACAAACATAACGCTTGTGCACCAATATACCCCTCATCCCCAATCAAAACAATTGTTTTGGTTTGGCTTCGAATGTGTATCGACCGACCAAGAGCTTGGTAGATGCTACATCTTAAAATCAAGCAAGTGCGGAAACTAAGATGAACAGATAACTGAACAATACTTCTGGAGGTGTTAGACTTTCTTTTCACAAAAAAGGTCCATTCAAAGAGTTGGAGTTATACCAGTGTGTCAGTGTTGTAGCGGCTACAACCACCCTCCAAAATTTTTCCTTAGCTTCATTTTGGAGCCTCCCTACCAACCATCTTCGCAACATGCCTTACACTGTCAAGTGCATAGGCTTCATTGGTTTTTCAGCAGCTTTCCAGCCTGTGCATGTTAGTTTGCTTCACTCCCCTCACAGGCTGCCACTGCAGACTTGGGCTAGTTGCTGGCTAAGCAGCTCCCTCAGAAAATTGCACAATCCTAGAGGGGAACCAACCTTCCCTCCAGAAATTACGCAAATCTGCTGGGCAACCTGTTGGGCTCAAAAATTGCACAATGCAGTCAAATAGTGTTCCTTGGGAAAATTGCTCAATCTAGCCCTATACTGCGGCTCAAACTAGAAATTGTGAAAATTAGTTGGGCAGACTACTGAGCTCCAAAATTGTGCAAAGCAGTCAGACATGATTCCTTGGAAAAATTGTGCAATATGTCCAACACTGCAACTCAGCCCAGAAATTGTGCAATTCCAGGCAGCAGTCACATGCCCCTCCCAAAAATTGTGCAATCCCTCTAGGACAGCCAGCCCAATTCCTCTTAGAAATTGTGCAAATCCCTCTCTCAGTCAAGAAGGTTGTGGCGTGTGCCTTCAAGTTGACCAGTTCCCTCCAAGGCTGAGCAAAATTGATTTGCATGCATGGGCTTATCTTCCCAAAATAGAAAAATGTGGCATACAAAAGGAATCCCTAGATCTCGGGATCTATTCTTAGCAGTTGGAGGTTACATGCAAAGCTCATTTTAGAAAGCTCTCGCCAAGTGTCACTTTTTCCTAGATTTTTGCATGCACATCATAACCTCGATCTTATCAAAACTTATGAACCAGATGTTGTAGAGCTCATTCCTCAAATCGATCTTGCAACTCTGACATCCCACATTACATCCAGAGCTTAGTTGTTTCAGGGTAAGTCTTCTTTTCATGTCTTCTATTGCGTTTCTATCTCTTTTTGTGTTTGACTTTGTTTGAGTGTTGTCTGATTGATTTCAACGAGTGCTTGTTGTTGTTTTAATGTATGTTAGCTTCTAGAAGCATCTTTTAAATTTTCGTTCTCATCTCACTGTTGTCACCCCACTCTTTACTATTTATAGTACCTCATAACTCATTGTAAGGGATTTTGGTCAGCCAAGATTCCAATAGGAGTATCTTAGAGAAAGCTTGGACAGTATTGTTACAAGCCTTGGCTTCTCCACATTACAGAGCTTGGATAACTCTTTAGAGGAGCAGCGGAAGTGACTGTAACGTTCCTGATCTAAAAATGGCATACTTAGGCTTCTTGTCTAACTTACAAGAACCACTCCCACTTCCAAAGCTTATTTATTCCCAAGTCTTTATGATTAACCAATGCAGAATTAAATATGTGCTTGAAAAATAAGGTGTATGCTTATGTCTATTTTAGAACTGTTTAGGTGCTTTTAATATTTTTTTGTTATGCTGATACAACATATGTATAATAGTAAACAATGCAGCAATAAAACAAAACACACATAACATCAATTTAATTAGGAGTTCACCCAAAACTCTTGGGCTATGTCTCCGTGAGCTCTAGTCAACTCAACTAGGCTCTCTGGGATTATGGCAAAGTCCTTTTTACAAACTCTTGGCTCAAATCCACTGTTTTACACAGAAACAATGGGTTTAGACACCATTTTATCCCTAGCTCTTGAAGCTCTCAGCTTTCTGGCTCTCGGATCTCACTCTAATTCTCGACTCTGGCTCTGGCTTTGGCTCTTCAGCTCTGGCTTCTTTGGCTCTCTACAACTCTTTGGCTTTTCACTTGACCTCCAAGTGACTCCCTCGGTTGCTCTGTGCAGTAGCTTTTGCTCTCTCTCTGCTCTCTACCTTCAGCTTGCAGCCTTTTTTTTTTGAATTGAGCTCTCTGCCTCCTTTGAGGTACTTTTCTGGATTTTTAGCTTCCCTGGTCATTTCTCTGTGTTTCATTATCCCTCTGTGGCTCTGTGGCTTCCCTGCTCCCTGTCAGTTAGACTAGCCATCTGGCTCTTCGGCTCTGTGGCTGCAAAATGCATCATTGCTTGTAAAAATGCCTGATTCAGCGTGGCATGATGATCATGAGCGATTACAAAAGGAATGGGGGCCGTTTCATAGGCAAAAACCTGAAAACTGAGAAAATCCCATCACACAGAGAAAGATTGCAAAATACACTATCAGGCGTGATTTGTGGACTTGAAATCCCATTCAATCGCCCCTAAATCCCTATCGGGTCCACCATTAGGTGTCATATCGCATCACATTAGTGTATTGGCCAAAATCCCAAATACACGGGAAAACCTTCAAAAACACGACAAAATCCTTTTTTATCGAACTTCACATTCTATCGAATCCACCCTATAATCACATCGGGTCCGCCTTTTGCTGCTGGCGCAATCCCGACCATCGATCTACGAGATCTCCGATCCAACGGTCCATATGCAATCTCGGATGGCTTAGGAATACGGAGGTTACCCGCCCGAAAAGGCAGTTTTCCTCTCTCCTCCGCCAACCACATATCATCCACTATATGGGATCGGGTAGAGCCAGCCTAAAACCGCTTTTCGCCTACGACCGGCCCGAAATCCCGCCTATGGAACTCAAATTTCATTAATTATGCCTTTATTTCCCCTTCGGGTCTGGCTGTATCACTTTTGGGGCTTTTTCCTTTGTATTTTGGTTTTTATGCTGAAACACTCTTATACACGGGAAAATCCCTTTTTCCGGAACTCAAATATTATGATGTCGGGTTTGTAAAACCCATTGCATCCGGCGATCGCATGTGCATGTACTATCACCATGATACGACATTGCGATGCAATATATCGCAATTGCTCATCGCATAGCCCCAGGGATCCGTCCCTTGTCTTATGCCATCGCCAATCCGATCCACCGATCGGCAATCGCAATGTCGCATCGGCTCGGGTCCTTCCCTCACATTATTTGCACTAGCCTGCCTCTGACCTGATATGTCGGGGATCGAAAATCAAGGGTGGCTTCCCCTCTCCACTTAAGTCCTCTTTCAACCCTCCTCCAATGAAATTTCCCTTTATAGGAGTTTTTTTGCCATTTTTAGGGGATTTTGCCTCTTTTTCTAAGGAACAAAGGGCATCTTCTTTGAGCCATAACTTCCGCATCCCAAGACCATTTTTTCCCATTCAAGTTGCAGAAGATTCAGAATGAAAAGATCTCTGCAATGAGGCTATGTCCAGGAACTTCCTTGGACTTTAATTTTCCTCTGTGAGGAACACTCAGACTTAGGAGTCTATCCAAAATCCATTTTGGATCAGTTCCTCTATTGGGACTAGTGGTTGGTCATGGTTGTAATGTATGATTGGAACTTTCACTTCTTAATCTAACAGAGCTAGCATGTTTCATGCATATGTTGTTATTGTATTTCAACTATCTTGTTTACTCTAATGATATGTATCTATTTACTTACGCATGTGTGTATAGACTCTTTTTGTATGTGTATGTATGAATCTTACTAAAATGTGTTTTTGGCTTAACCATCACTTTGGATTGTTAACTTACTTGCTTTCCAGTTTGTGATGCATCTTTGCTCGTGTTTTCCCTTCTTATTCATGTGCTTTCACAAGTTTCCAAGGGTCGCACTCACCTCACTTTTCGTGTGTTAGAACCGTTCATGCACCTTCCTTGGCTTTCCGTGCATGTCACACCCTTGCTACCAACAGGGACATCTTGCCTTTGCACACAACCGCATTCAAGGAGATATTGTAAGACCTACTACTAGGACTCCTACACCAAACAGTCTAAGATCTAGTTGGGATTTCTTATCGAGGAGAGCCCCTGACATGTTGGTGAGTCCAGCACCATCAACAGAACTGTAAGATATTCATGAATTCGGTCATAAGTAAAATCTTGAAAATTCGAGAGGTCACACTTGGAACACCAAACATTTTTTACACAACAATTCACATCGAGTGAAACCATGCAAATAGATAGATTATGCGAGAGAAATTGTATCTAATTTAATTCAGAGGGCTTACTAGAGTTGCAAGATCTTGACATAGCCATCAATGGAAGTTGAAGTGACTCGACTCCTTGGCAGGTCCCAGAACTTTCCAAAATTATAGAATCGCATTTTGAATATTAAACTAGATCATGCATGGTTTGAGGGTGGTTTTTGTTGCTAATTTCAAAATCGGTCTCCAAATGGCAGTCATCTCTGTCACAGGTTTCACCATATTTTTCAGTTTCAACAACAATCAAATTACTCAATTAAAGAGGCTCTTCTAATATCACATTCAAATATAAATGCATTGGTGAAATCTCATGAGCAAGTTGATTTGATGAATTGTCTTTAAGAAAAATCATAGATGATGAGGGGTGGGAAGAGTTCTCTATGATTTGATTGTTTTCAATTTCATCATGGAAAGCCTCACCGCTTTGTGTCAATCGAGCAGTTAACTCATCAGATGAAGAAGCAAGAGAACATGGAGTATCTTTGTCACAAGTGGATGTGTTGCGAATGGTAGGACACAAAGGAAAGTGAGCTGAAGGGGAAGTTTCAATATGAACATATTCTTTAACTGAAGCAGATTCTACATTCAAATTGAAATCTTCATGAGGAACCGAAAGATCACTTGATGTGCTTGGGAATCTATCATGGCGTACGAAATCATTGGAATGACTACTACCCAAGGCTCGGGGTTGATTGAAATAATTGATTGTACTGGATTTTCCACTGAGTTAGAAAATTGAGAATCATTCAAGAATGGAAACTCATTGTTTTGTCATGGACAATTTCGAAACAGAATGGAAAAATTGATAGTGTCCTTACCTTTCTACTCCTTTACCTGTGAAATATGAATGCCTTGCCCCTGATCGTAATTTGAGCCAACAGCGTGAGAATCAAGAGAATGTGAAGAACTAGCTGATGGAGCAAATTTATCAACCGAGTCATGGTAGAAAGAGTTGAGTTGTGAAGAAGATAGAGGATAACAGAAATCTGGATCAGCCTTAAGATTAGAGTTGTGCATGGTGACATCCTCATGCGGAATGGAGGAGTGAATCTTCATCATATGCTTCGTGAGCCATTTTAAAATTTCTTCCATTGAAGCAGGAAACAAATGAGAAGATGGACAAGAGATTTGATTCACAAATTTCCTAGTTTCATGATCACCGAAAGGAGGCACCCACATTGGGAGTGGAAAAGGAGGAGGACAAGGAATGAAAGGGGTATTATGCTCCTTCTCTACAATTTGTGGTGCCTTACGATTCACAAGAGTTGGAGAAGAAGAAAAATTAGGAGGTTCAAGGTCACCGTATGAAGAGGCAAGAACCAAGCGCTCAAACTCTTATTTCAAGAAATCCCAGTTCAAATCTTCTTCCGAAATTTGACAGCAAAGGTGAAGGAATTGATCAGAAAAATTATCAAATGATTCGTTAGGCTCCATTCTTAAGAGATTGATTCTTCCATAAACATATTGGTAGTTATACTTAATGAAGGCTTCATGGAGCACCCTGAGGAAATGACGAAGGGAATGGACGAAAGCAGGTGGAAAGCTATGGCACCACCGATTGGCATGACCTTCAAGGGTGAGGAAGAAAAGAATGCAAGAAAACTCTTCATTATCAATTTCATAAGGTTCGCAAAATTGAAGAAAATCATAAATGTGCCTTGTTATGGAAGTTTTGTCCTCATCATCAAACTTTAACTGGGACAAGTGATCGAGAAGCTCATCGAGGGTTGAAAATTTATAAAGGGTAAAATTGGAGAAACATCCCTGGGAATACGATTTGTGTATGATCCATTTTAGATAAGAGATTCAAATCAGGGGAAATGGGCTCATCTTGTCATCTGGCCCTCCTTCTAGCACCATTTTGTTGACGGTGTTGGAAGTCCATCAAACAAGGGGATCTCCCCGATATGAAGTCCCAACTAGACCTCAAACTGTTTGGTGTAGGAGTCACATCCGATATAAAGGCTTGGTTGCCATATACTTAGAGATATGTCTTTGCTCTAGCTGTCAGCACAGGAGGGTGATGCAATGGTATCTTTGAACAACAAGGTAAGTGTGCCTAGAGAGTGTGCAACACAATTGTGTCAAGGTTCTCTCGCTACAAAAGGGGGGAGAAAGTGAGCCTCTAAGTGAGAGGTAATAGTACCACTCACGAAAAGACACATGCAAACCAAGTAGGTATGTCCAGCATCCAGCAGAATAGTCCACAACGAATGCAGTAGTTCTTAAAACCAAAGTACAGGGAAAGATCCGTCCATCATCCAGCAGAATAGTCCACAACAGATGTGACGGTTGTTATAGCCAATGAGCGAGAAAGGTCTATCTAGTATCCTACATAGTAGTCCACAAGGATGAGACAACAATGATAACCAATGCAGCACATTCCCAACAAGTTAATGTTGAAAATAGCAACAAGAAATGATAAAAATAGAATCCAGAAATTCTAGTTTAATTTGTCCTTGAATTAAAATGAGAATTAAAATCGAATTCTATTCTCATAGCAACTTGTAAATAGTTAATTAAGTTTAATTAACTTAATTAGCTTAGGAATTTCAAGTTGGAATTCTTTCTGAAGTCATGTATGTGTTCTCCCTATATTATAGGGGTCTAGGCTGAGTTAATTGTGAGTTGTAATTAGATAACTCAATTTATTGAGTTAAGTTCAATTAAATTAGTTCCAAATTGTTTGAGGAACTAATAGAGAGTTAACATTCAGTTGGTGCACTAATACATTAACTAGTGCTACTCCAGTTAACTGAAGATTCCCTCATCAGAAACTCATGCATGTCGATTCTAAGAAAGACCTAGTGTAGACTAGAGTGCAGGGATAGTGTACTATCAGTTGTATAATTTTCTAAGTTTTACGGATGGTGCATGTAATCAGGAACTAAACCTTGAAGGGATTGCACAGTTTTGGATACACTGGTTTCCCTTTAATATGGGCTAATCAATCATAGGAATTGCGTAATGAAATAGGGGCTTGGAGAGCAATAGAAGAGGCTAAGGTTTGGCTTCAGCTTGCTTGTGAGATGGGAGATTGATCATACTGAGTGTTGGGATTGTTCTTGTGAGAACAAGCATTGTATTATCATCATGGATTTCTGATTTAATACAATATAGATAGTAGGTTTTTTGAGTTGTGGCTTTCCCCCAGAAAAATTATTGTGTTATGTGCCATTGATTGTTCTTCCTCTTGGTTTTATTGCTTTCATCGATCTATTGGCTTCCACTGGTTAAAAGTATAAGTAGATTCTTGTCTTTTGCTTTACTACATTGCATGAGCTTGTGAATATACTAGATTTTCTACATGGTATCAGAGCTAGATTTCTAAAAATTTTATACATGGTATTGGAGCTAAGAACAGTATATTAAAGGAGATTTTGAAGTTTTGAGTTTTGGGTTACAGGTGAAATTCGTATTTGCAATACATACTTCAAGATCGACATATGGCGTTCTACTGTTTGTGGCTCAAGTATGCCTTGGATGGAAGCTCAAATTATATAGCCTAGAAGGACAGGGTGGAGGTCGTGTTGGAAGACAATGGCTTGAAGGAATTCATTGATGAGGACATTCCTAAGCCACCAACATCAGATGCTCTGAATCTAGCCAAATGGAAGAAGTGTGTGGCAAGGGCGAGACGGATAATCCTTAAGGTAGCTCGAGACCACATTGTCTTGAGTCTCCATGGGAAGGAAACTCTGCATGCTATGTGGAAAGCATTGAAGGACCTTTTCCATAATAGTAGTGACCAAAGTAAGTTGGCACTGAAAGATAAACTTCGAAAAATCAAGAAGGAGGCAAGCAACTCAGTTCCAAATTACTTGACCAAGTACACTCAATGTCATGATGAACTTGGAAGTGTTGGAATCACAATTGTCGAGGATGATATGGTGGGTCTTTCTCTTCTAGGACTCCCAAAGACTTGGCATAGTTATCAGGACTCTGTTAATGGTCAAGAGAAAATGCTAGATTGGGAACGATTATGGTTGGATATTGTTCAAGAGGAGATTAGGAGGAACACCAAAGACGGGACCTCTTCCAAGGAAGTGAAAGAGGATTTTGACTTAGTGAGTAAGGCAAAGAAGGCCAAGGGAAAGAAGTCCCAAGGTGAGGAGGGCGGAAAGAAGATGGACTTTATGGAAGTCAAGTGTTTTCACTATCATGAGCACTGGCACTATTCCAAGAACTTCCCATGGAAGAAAGCAAGCAAGAAGGAGCTGACAGTAGCGGCAGCTGCTGAAGCTATAGATTCACAATTCGAAATTGATTTCCCTCTCATTACATGTATGGCTAGCACTGTCATGGGAGGCGTGTGGTATCTTGACAGCAGTGCCTCATTCCATATGACAAGAATAGAGATCTCTTTAGTGATTTTGAGGAGAAATACCTCAAGCAGTGCATATATTTTGGAGACAACGAGAGGTATAGAGCTACCAGGATTGGTACAGTTACCTTTCAGAGGGAGTCTGGCTCCCCTCTCGGATCACAGATGTGATGTATGTTCCAGGACTAAAGAAAATCTTGTTTCAGTAACGGTATTGGAAGATTGTGGCTATGATGTGGTTTTTAGTAAGGAGAAGGTTTTCCTTAGACACAACACCATGGGACATATGAAACAGATCGGTGCATGGGTCAAGAACCTATATGCTCTTGAGGTTCGAGATGCATGCAAAGTGTTGAGGAGCAAGGCAAAGATTAGAGACTTAATGGTTGAGAGGGAGAGTAAATTACCAATAATAACTATACTAGACCAATGGAAAGTGAACACTTTCCTAAAGACTCCAAAATTTGACACACTTTAAACTTCATATGATTCAAACATTATGAATGGGACCAAATTATCCTAGGCAAAGCCCATATTTGTATCATGTACTAGGTCATTGAGATTAGGTACTAGGGGTTGAGGAGAATTGGTTGAGACACTAGCATAAGAAAATTCTAAGTTTTGTTAACAAATATTAGCTTGAATATCTTCCACTTTTTGGTGAATTTCATTTATCTCATCCTTCGATTTTTGGATCAAAGTCTTGTGTTCAATTAGGATTTCCATTAAGGACATTAAATTGGAAACCATCTTGTTATAATTCAACTATAAAGCAAGAACCTCTTCTTGCAGTGTTTACAATTGTTTCTATAGTAATGCATCCACTCTCTAGTCAAAAATAGGGGCTCCTACTCAATGTTGATAAAAATCAGGCTATATGGATTGCCATTCTTAGTCAAACGAACCTTCCCAAGATTCACAATCAATAAGTCATTTAGTCTTTAAATTACGAGATGACCTTATTTTAAATAGGAGAGAAAATTATTTTGTCTCACAAGCAACTTATTCTCAATGCCACAAAGTACAACATGTCATCCATCACATACCACATACATGTGGGCATAAACAAAGCAACAAAAGCCATATTGTAATTGGACTCCAATGATACCAATGCCTAACTAGCTAGCCAAAATTAGATGGAATACAAAGGTGTTTGCATGTTCATTGTTTATTTGTCGCCTTTTATATAAAACATAAATTCATACTTAAAAAAACATAAATATCTAGGCCTGAACCAAAAGAAGAAATAACTAGACTTGACCTGATATCATGAAAACCATAGAGACCATAGAAATTTGAGAGTGCATCCACCTCCAAAGCTCTTGAGAAAGAATGAGACAATATTGGTTGGATATTGTACAAGTTGTACCAAAACCCATAGGAAGGGCGGTGAGGAGGCCCTAAATAATGAGCCTAATTACATAGCTTAAGGCGGAAAGAAAAACTCATAATTTTATGGCCTTCCATGAGGAAAAAAACATTATCCATCTATTGAACCCAATAATAAGATGATGTGAAGTTCCCCTCGTGCTCAAGGGAGATCCTCCCATCATCTGTAAAGATCTCAAGGAGTTGGGACATTTCCAGTTATAGAGTTGTACACTCTATCCATGCTTGATGGTGATATAATAAGGTGTCAAACGAGGTCGAACAAATTATTAGTGATGTTAGACCATTTTCTCACATAATTCAAAATGACCCTAGTAAATATTCTACCCCTTTCAAGCCAACATTGTACAAATCCATGATAGATTACCCCTAAGGAAAGAGGATTAGATGAGGTGAAAAGGACAAGTTCCTATCCTTCCACCATCCTTGGTCAAACATCAACCTAAACTCTACCTCATGATTGAGATCATCATCATAATTAGAAAGGATTCAACACAAACAAGACCAAAGATTCACACACATATACATTAACAGCCCACTACTTTTGCACATTGTACTTTTAGGGTTGATAAAGGGACGAAGGAACCCCGGGCTGGGATGGAAGTTTAACCTCACCCCTACATGTTTTTAAATTATTACACTTGTCATATTTCGGTTATCCATGCAAAAAATTTGGTCCTTTAGTGTGAGGTGTGTCTTATATTCTTTACATGATTCGTTGTGTTTGGACCCAAGTTCTTAATGGGAGCACTTACCCCCTATATAACTAACATCTTGGGGGTCTTTGTGGGGGGGGGGGGGGGGGGGGGCAGGGCGCGGGGGAGGGGGGGCGAGCGGGGTATTTCAAGGGAAGTGTCCCCATATCATCCCCAAAGAAATTGTTTTGGAAAAATTTCCTTATCAGTCTAGACCATTCACCATTAGGTCACAGATTTGATGATAGAAGGTATGTTAGGGTTTTGAGCCCTAGAAGGAAACCCTCTTTTAAGAGGGAATTAATAGCAACTATGTATTCATTGAGAGATATTGAAAAAAAATTGTTGGTTTTCATGGTTTTGGTTTCCGGGATAAAATACATGTGTTATTGTGTGTGTTTTCCATTACATCTTTACTATTTTAATTAAGGATTTGTTTGCAGTAATTAAAATTGTAAAGAGTTAAATTATACATTTAGTAACCTTTATTATAATGCTTCAATTCTTTTGATCAAGGTGGTGGGTGGAATGAACATTTCCCATTGGCACACAATTCACCAAGTTTCAAATGCACTCCTTGATTAGCCATAACATCTATATCTTGATTATCATCCCTTAGAATATGAAATAATTTGGAGAGTGTGAAACACTAGATAATGCCTTGAATCTTCTGTAAGTCATTCCTCAAATTGTTGTCATGGGAAGGTTGTTGGCAATAACATATTGGATGATGAGCTTTGAGTCACCAAGAACAATCAAGGAAAATATATGCTTATCCTTTGTTATCAATATACATTGATATAGTGCATATGTTTTTGCTAGATTATTAGATAAAGAACCCATGCCCCAAGCAAAATCAAATTATTTATTTCCTCTAGGGAAAAGAATCACCCCTACCCATTTTTTCCACCCCTGGATTCTTCGTTGAGGCACCATAAAAACAAAGGATGTGAGGAGGTTGAGTTTTAATCCATGTAACAAATTTCTCTTTAGGCAAGTGCTACTTTAAATTCTCCTTATGGGAAGGATGACAGGAAATTTGTGTAGAAATTTGAATAATATAACACTTATTCATAGAGATTATCCTGATTATACATTATTTGTGGAATGCATGCATAATACATAACCTCCTCTACCATTGATCATCAATTTGCGGAATTAAAAAAAACAATCGCATGCGCAACATTGAACATCAATCACACATATCAACACAGTATGTAATGGGGAAAGCATATAGCTGAAAACCCCCAACTATCTGTATATTATAATGATAGAGAACATGTAACAATACATATTACAATACTCCTCACAAGTACTCAGTACTATCTCCACATGCTACACACGAAACTAGCTCAGATCTGAACAAGCCACGAGTTCAAATCTCCTCCACTGTTTGCCTTCCTCTACTGCGCAATCCAAGTTGAGAATAGATCAGATCCAAGTTCGAATTCCCTTTGGCTTGTACTGCGCAATCCTCATTGGCAATCTCAATCAATGATTGTGCAAATCTCATGCACAGCTATAGTCACAACTGATAGTAGTCTCACCTTTTCACCCACCTCTAACACTGTCTCCACTGAACTGTCCATGCACTGAGTTAACTGATGCATTCTTTAGTCAACTTATGAGTTAATAATTAGTGAATTAATTAATAATTAATTCACACCACTCATCACTAGTGTATTTGGCAGTTAGACTAAATACAACTAGTTCAAATAAGTCAAACTGAACACAACTCCATCAACTCCTCAATCAACTCCACCAAACTCAATCACTTGAGTTCTAACTGAAGTCCATCATGCAATAGCTCAACTAACCCATAAGAAAAGCATATTTCCTTCTGGCAGTTGCATGTGCCACATCCGTAGCTTGAACTGAAGTGTTGCAAGAGGATAAGATAATGTTTATAGTCCAAATATTATTAAGAGCTAATAATATTCGACTGTTCTATTTTTTGACTGGCAGTCTAAAAATAGACTCCACACATATGCCTAAAAATAGAAGTCCATCTATTTTTACCAACATGACCAATCATTCATAAATAGCATCCTGCAACTCATAGACCATGATCCATATGTCTAAAAATAGACTTTGCGCCAAAAAATAGTTTGCGGGCTCACTTAGTGAAGGCGACTTCTTTTCACTAAGCTCCATTATCTTGTTGCATTTTCAACACTCCCTCTCAACAAGATATGGATTATCTGCAACCCCTATCTTGCCTCTGCGGTATTCGAATTTTCTCCTGGTGAGCGCCTTCGTCAAGATATCAGCATCCTGATCCTCCGTGGGAATGTATGAAAGTAACATGATTCTCCGCTGCTCACAATATTTGATATGATGGTACCTGATGTCGATGTGCTTGGATCTATCATGAAATACTAGATTAACCAAGAGTTTAATGCAACTCTATTTATCACAATAAATCACAATAGGCTCTAAGTGTGACCCGAACAACCCGAATAGGATCTTCCTCATCCATATAGCCTCACATGCAGCCAAACTTGCTACCATATACTCGACCTCTGCTGAACTGAGTGCCACGGATCTCTGCTTCCTGCTGTACCAAGAAACTGTTGTCTACCCGATACTGAAGATCTCTCCATATGTGCTCTTTCTGTCCGTTGGGCTCCCTGCCCAATCTGCATCCGTGAAGCCACATAGCTTCACCTCATCCTCCTATTTGTACCACAATTCATATCCCGATGTGCCTCTAAGATAATGCAATACATGCTTGCATGCCTTCCAGAAGAGCTTGGTTAGCTTAACCATAGCTTGTGAAAGCTGGTTAACAGCATAGCATATATCGGGTCGTGTATTGACCAGATACATAAGCGACCCCACCAACTATCGATAAACAGTGGCATCCACTACCTCCGCTGAAGTAGCATCCTCCTTCCTCCAACCTCCAGGAAGAGGAGTATCAACAGGCTTGCAGCCATGCATGTTGAACTTCTCCAGTATCTCCCGGGCATACTTACCTTGAGAAACAAATAGTCCATCACTGTGCTGCTTCACTTTGTAGATCCATCTCGAACACACCACTAATTTCCCCTCTAGTCTTGGGACAATCTCCCATGCACTGTTTCTGACAATCGAATCTTACTCTTCCACCATGGCATCTACCCATGCAGGATCCTCCACAGCTTCCTCGAAAGAGGATGGTTCAGTCACGACACATTTGCTCACAAGAGCCATGTATCCAGTGTACCAATCAGGTGACTCTCTTTGTTTGTGCTGTGTTGTAGGTGGTCCTACAACCTTCTCTGCATCTTGAGCCATTCGCTCAGCTTCTGTAGTGCACTTTCGCCCTCTGATGGTTGACACTGCATGAGTGGTCTTTTCCACTCCATGAACTTCATCTTGTGGCTGATCTACATCCTGAAGCTCATCCTTAGGAACTAATAGCTCTTCATCTGCATGCAAGTGTGGCTCTCTCTCAAGCGAACACTTCATGGATTTCTCCTCCTAAAATTTGATATCCTGTCGCACAACAGTCTTGCAACTGTCTGGAAAATACACACGATAGTTGTGGGGCATATCAGTGTACCCCACAAATATCCCAACCTCTGCGGTCGACTCCAGCTTCTTCCTAGCATCCTTCGTCACATGCATGTAAACAGGAGAACCAAAAATCCTCAAATGGGAAATATCAAGCCTCTTACTAGAATAAGCCTCCTCGAGTGTACTCATGCCAAGTATCTTGTGAGGACAATGGTTCTGCACATATACTGCAGTATTGCATGCCTCTGCCCACAAGTGAACGGGTAGGCCTTGATCATGCAACATCGCCCGTGCAGCACCCACAATCATTTTGTTCTTCCACTCAGCAACCCCGTTCTGCTATGGGTTATGGGGAGCTATGAGCTCTCTTCGAATCCCTTCTGCACTGCAAAAGTCCTTGAACTCGCCAAAGATGAACTCACCACCATTGTCACTCCTAAGAGCCTTCACCTTCTTCGCCGATTCCTTCTCGACCAGTGCTTTGAAGTCACAGAACTTTGAGTATGTCTCGCTCTTCTTCTGCATGAAGAAGATCCAACACTTTCGAGAGAAATCATCAACAAAGATCACATAGTACTTGTGCTTTGCTGTCGAAGCTACTGAGAAAGGTCCACACATGTCTGTGTGAATTCTCTCAAAGATCTTCGTGGCATGACTATCCTTCTCGTGAAAGGTGGCTTTCACAAATTTTCCCAACGTACACCCCTTGCACTGATCTAACTACGCAAGAGTTCCTTTAGGAAGCCTAGTAGAAATCTGCTACAGTATCTTCAACGCTCCATAGTGAAGGTGGCCCAATCTCCGGTGCCACAACTCGCCATCATCCCGGCTCACCACTCCTTCTACCTTGCATGCCATTGTTGTGCATCCATCTACATGAAATTTATAAAGGTTCTTGACTCGAACCCCTATCTTTCGAGTTTCTCCAGTTGTTTTACTGCGCAGGAAAGCCTTTCCCTCGCTGAAGACAACATCATATCCATTGTCTTCTAACATCGCCACAGAGATAAGATTCTTCTTCAATCCTGGAACATGCATCACTTCCTTCAATACGAAGGGTTTACCAGACTCCCTCTCAAAGGAAATGGTATCGATACTGATCGCACTGTATCTACCATCATCACCCATCTCAATGTGCACTCCAAGATCTTTCTCATCTAGATCAGAAAATAAATCTCGATCTCCTGTCATGTGAAAAGACACACCATTGTCCAAGAACCATACCGATCCCATCACACTTGATACCAAGCATGCGATTAGTGAAAAATCTAGCTCAAACTGCGAAGCTAAGGCCTCTCCCGCTCCAGATCCAGTAGCTTGCTTATTTTTCTTCTTCTGCGGACAATTTGTGGCATAATGTCTGTGCTGGTGACAGTGAAAGCACTTCACCTTGGACATGTCCTGCTTCTTTCCTTTCGCACTGGAATGAGAAGCTTTCTTGTTCTTACCCTTCTTTGCTTTGGCAGCCAAAGCACAATTTTCTTCATCAGATGCCTTTGATGAAGATCCGTCCCTAGTATTCCGCCTGATCTCCTCATGCACAAGATCCGACCAAAGTCTCTCCCATCCTGGCAATTTGTCCCGACCATTGACAGAGTCCTGATAGGAATGCCAACTCTTCAGAAGACCAAGGAGAGCCAAGCTCACCAAGTCCTCATCATCGACAGTCACCCCCACACTTCCCAGCTCATCCCGGCATTGGGTGAACTTCGTGAGATACTTGGGCATACTGTTGCCTTTCTCACACTTAATGTTTCTGAGTTTATCCTTGAGCGCCAACTTCCTCTGGTCGCTCTTGCTTTGGAATAAATATGTCAACGCTTTCCACATCAAGTATGGAGAAGCCTTTCCATGCAGGCTGGATACAATGTGATCCTTCACGCCCTCCAACAGAATCCTTCGACACTTTGTTGTCTTCTTTTGCCAAGCCTCAGCTTCAGCAGCATTAGTAGGCTTTGGGACATCATTATCTATGAACTCCTTCAACCCATTTTCATCTAACACCGCCTCCATCCTGTCTTTCTATGCAATATAATTCGAGCTGCCTTCAAGGGCATACTCCAATTGCAATCTGTTGAAAGACATTTCAACTTCGACACCAAGAACACACTGCTGCAAATTCGAATTCCACCAGCTCAAAACTCAACGACTTCTGATCTAAAATTCATGAGAACAAATTATTTCTCATACAGAGATTGACTGTATGGGCATTCACCAGATATCTCACCTTCCAAAAGAAGGATGAATCCAAAGGCTACCTGGCCCAATTACAGACTCTGCCTGAAGAAATAAAATGTAATCACTTTCTGAATAATAGGTCTGATGATCAACTTCGCTCTGATACCATGTAGAAAATTTGAGTAATATAACATTTATTCACAGAGATTATCCTGATTATACACTATTTGCGGAATGCATGCTAATACATAACCTCCTCTACATTGATCATCAATTTGCAGAATTAAAACATCAATCACATGCGCACATTGAAACATCAATCACACATATCAACACAGTATATCACGGGGAAAGCATACTGCTGAAAACCCCCAACTATCTGTATATTATATTGATTGAGAAAATGTAACAATACATAGTACAATACTCCTCACAAGTACTCAGTACTATCTCCACCTGTTACACACAAACTAGCTCAGATTTGAATCAATCACAGGTTCAAATCTCCTCTGTTGCTTGCCTGCCTCCACTGCGCAATCCTGCATGAGAATAATGATGAATGGAATGACCAAACTTGTATTTCCCTTGTGTGTGACCACACAATCCTCATTGGCAATCTCAATCCCTTCATGTGCAAATCTCATGCACAACTATAGTCACAACTGACAGTTGTCTTTCCCTTTCACTCACCTCTAACACATGTCTCCACTGAACTTTCCATGCACTGAGTTAACTGATGTATTCTTTAGTCGATTTATGAGTTAATAATTAGTGAATTAATTAATAATTAATTCACACAACTCCTCACTAGTGTATTCTTCAGTTAGACGAAATACAACTAGTTCAACCAAGTCAAACTGAACACAACTCCATCAACTCCTCATTCAACTCCACTAAACTCAATCACTTGAGTTCTAACTGAAGTCCTTCATGCAATAGCTCAACTGACCCATAAGAAAAGGGTATTTCCTTCTAGCAGCTGCATGTGCCACATCTGTAGCTCAAACTGAAGTGCTCCAAGAGGATAAGATAATGTTTATAGTCCAAA
This sequence comes from Pinus taeda, assembly GCA_000404065.3. Classification (NCBI taxonomy): domain Eukaryota; kingdom Viridiplantae; phylum Streptophyta; class Pinopsida; order Pinales; family Pinaceae; genus Pinus; species Pinus taeda. The sequence goes on from APFE031691152.1 coordinate 187,920, forward strand.
TATTATTAAGAGCTAATAATATTCGACTGTTCTATATTTAGACTTGGCAGTCTAAAAATAGACTCCGCCCATATGTCTAAAAATAGAAGTCCATCTATTTTACCAACATTACGAATCATCCACAAATAACATCCTGCAACTCATAGACCATGATCCATATGTCTAAAAATAGACTTTGCGCCAAAAATAGCCTGCAGGCCCACTTAGTGAAGGCGACTCCTTTTCACTAAGCTCCATCATCTTGTTGCATTTTCAACACTTTGACTTCTGTAATTGCTCTGAAAATCTTGTGCAGAGCTGGTAATTGACCTCTTGCATGACTACTTTATCCGTCACAAAATTCAACATAAGTTGTGAGGCCTTATAATCTCCAAACACTCTGATAAATGTGCCCTGATAAGAAATACACCAATATTCAACTTCAACAATAATTTCTTTGGCCTTGTCAGTAATGCAAGGTGCCTCAACCTCAAAAATCATCTGATATAGCACCACAATAAAGTTCTTAGTTATCTTCTCAAACACTCCCCTATATTTGACCTAAGATATCTTACAATAAGTGTGTATAAGAATTTGTTGCTTGGTCCATTTCCATTCTAGACCCAGGAATTCATTCTAGGCAGAGATCCCATCAAGCAAGTAGGCTAGCATGTAGAACTTGGGATACTTGCCTTCTGAAACATTTTTTTCCTTCGCAACATTTCTTTGTAATTGTTGGGCTAGTAGGTCTGACCAATTTAAGATCTTTCCTTCATCAACATATGGGTAGGCCATATAGACTCATCCTTCTTCAAATAATTTTGTGCTTTCATGCTCATACAACCTGCAACACATAGCCATAAGATATTGATACACTTTCCTCAATCACTATTTTAGAAATTCCTTCTTTGATAATGTACTTTGTAACAAACTGAGAATAACAAGCCACATAGAATTTTGAATTCAAGTTTTCCTATGGCTTTAGAAACTTGTAATAAGGATGAAGATCATGGGGTTGATATGTAGTGATATATTGTCCACTTGCATTATTGAGGATCATATTCTTAGATTTTGGATGTTGCAATATGATGCAAGAGCATTAGACCAAGTTTGTGGTGGAAAACGATGGGGGCTTGACAATGTGGTGGATTGGCCACATGTTGGGATGGAAAAGTTGATTTTTGTCTCTGTTAATGAAATTTTGAATAATGTAAATACAACATTTGAATAAGTTGTAAAGTCTAGGAAATGAAGAGTCATTATGTTGTATCTTTTCGACTTCCCTCAATTAGAGAGGAGGGGAAGTGAATTAGGTGCCAAGGATGTGCATAAAAGGAGCATTGATTGAAAGGAGGGGAGCTTCTTCTCCTGCCTCGAACTTATACATATGAAATAAATAAGGTAAAGTTGTGTGCAACACATTCAATTACTTGTGTTATAACCTCTTTTGAACCTTGTTTACATTTGATTACATTCCGGAAGTTGTGTGATCAAATCTGGTAGTATTAGATGGTTGTTAACACTTGACCTATGATGCACGTGGTTATTTATATGTGGTTTTTTTTTTACCCAAACCATATTTTGTAGCGCCCTATTTTGTAGGCATTAACATGGTTATGTTGTTATGAGTGTGCTCAATAATTCGATGAGGGGAAGCTGGATGCAGACAAGGTAGGAGGAGACCATTTTCTGTAGAGGACAACGTGAAGAACTTGATAAGTTTGAGCGTTGGTAAGAGCCTTTGTTCTCGAGGCGGTCACAATTTTGTTGAGGGCCCGTGTGTAACCATCATTAAGGGAGACAAGCAAAGGCCATTATTGAGCATGGAGGATGTGTTCAGAGGTAGAGAATCAAGTCTGTAAAGAGTGTAAGTTGGTATGTCTTCCGAAGATTAAAGAAGAGTTTCTAAGGGCGCTACAAAAATATTTTGCGGCGCGCTACGAAAATATTTCGTAGCACCTCCAACAACATATTTTTGCATGATGTGGAACCCCAGTTTGCCTTTTGCTTCCTAATTCCCACCAATTTTTGGTATCGTAGCGGGTTTGAAGTAGAACTATATTTGTGACAACGTTACATTTGGTGTTGGTGTTGTTTCCTATTGAAGAGATAAATGGTGATGTGAGTAAGAAGGGTGCAAGGTCGTGGAGGAAGGCTCGTAGCTAATGCAAAACTCCAAGAGGAGATACAAAGGTTGGAAGCTCATTTAGAATCCATGGAGACCAGCAGGTAGACAGAAATTGAGGTTGGAGATGAAAATGGCTTAGAGGAAGAAGCTACTGCAAAAAGAGCAATGCATGTGTATGAAGCTCTGGAGGTTAAACTGTTGAAGTCAATTTTAAGCTCAAGTTCAAGACCAAAATCTGAGTTGTCTAGCTATGATGGAATTTTGGTAGCCAAGAATTTGATGGACTATATTAGTGAACTAGATAAGTATTTCGAATATGAAGAGATTGAAGAAGATAAGCGGGTAAAATTTGTTGTAACTAGGTTGAAAGTCCATGTTGCATTGTGGTGGGACAATGTGCAGGCTAAAAGAAGGAAAAAGGGGAAACCATTGATTAAAATTTGGGATAGGATGATAGCCAAGATGAAGGGGAAGTTTCTACCAAAATACTTTCAGCTATCACTTTACAGACATGTGCATAACCTCAAGCAAAGGATGCTAACATTTAGAGAATATAATGAAGAATTTTACAGGGTGAATTTGAGGGCAGGTTATGTAGAAGACACCCCAAAGAAGATATAAAGGTATATTAATGGCTTGAAGCTAGAGATTCAAGATGAAATCAACGTGTTTTCTCCCTGGACAATGAAAGAAGCATACCAGTTTTCCTTGAAGGTAGAAGAGAAGATAATGAGGAAGAAAAATTAAAGCAAAGGTCATGGTTTTAAGGGAAAATTATAGACATCTGGAAGAGGGAAGGATTCAACCCAAAATAATGATGCAGGTAACTCAAGATAGCAAGGAAAGTAACAGAAAGAAGGTGACTCCAAAGGAGGAAGACCTTACTGACGAGGTAGAGGAAGAAGCAGAGAAACTACCTACCGGTGCTATAAATGTGGACAGTTGGGTCACATATCCTTTGAATGTCCCAAGAATGAGAAAGGAGAACAAAAAGATGCATATGTAGCTCAGCTAGAAGCAACATAAGCACAAGAACTTGTGGCAGAAAATGCACCAGAAATGGGAGAAGCCTTAATGATGAATAAGGTCTTGTTGAAACTAGCCAAGGAGACTATTGAACCAACACAGAGGAATTCCTTATTTAGGATTGTTTGTAAGGCTAGAGGAAAATGCTACAAAGTGGTGACTGACAGTGGGAGCATTGACAATTTGGTTTCCACAGAAATGGTGGAAAATTTTGTATTGAAAAGGATGAAGCATCTGACACCATACAAGGTATCATGGTTGTAGAAAGGTCACCAATTGCTTGTGAGTGAGAAAAGTGAAGTGGAGTTCCATATAGACCGATATCAGGATAAGATAGTTTGTGACATCATACCGATGGATGTTTTCCACCTTCTTTTGGGATGGCCCTGCCAGTTTCATAGGAGAGTGGTGCATGATGGGGAGAGAAACACCTATAAGTTTGAAAAGGATGACATCAAGCACACCCTTGTACCTTTGAAGGAAGAAAGTACAACCGGGACAAGCAACTCCAAAGAATTGTTGTTGGGAGGAAAGGAATTTTTGCAGCAAATGGAGGAAGAAGAGGTCATCTATGTGGTGGTCTATAAGCCAAAGGTAATACTTTTTTTGTTATGTGGAGTTATCCCTCTTTTAGACAAGAACGATCTCCCTATACTTCAAAGAAACCTAGTAACAAACAAATAGGAACTGCTACCTTTCTCTAGAATATGATTGACTAAAAGAAAATACTATGATAGAGGCGTCTTACTGATTAAACAAAATGATTGATGAAGTCCCCTTCAAAGCTTCTGACCATTCACTCCTTGATGCTTTAGAGATCCTCTCGTTGCTCCCCATAACTTCTCCATAATGTCCTAAAAGAGATCTACATAGATAGAGACAAACAAGAGATCAAAGCAACCAGTATATAAAAAAAGAGATAAATCGACTAATTAACCAATTATATATCATAAACTGATCAATATGAAATCACAATCTATGTGGGTGATCAAGGAATCCTATAAATTAGATCAACAAAGATGTAAGTGATAAAGAACACTTTCCTTTATATTAATAAATTGGAGAAAATCCTTACAACCATGTAGCCTTGATATTGCAAGTCCCTCCCACAATCTCCAACCCTCTCCTTGAATGAATAGACTTCCAACCTTATTCCAACAACATAAGCCTACTTCCAATAGTCCTCCCCCAATCCTCAAACCTGTAGTATCTTTATAGGCCAAGGAGGGAAGTTTTGGATCCATTCTCCAAGGGATGAGATCCACTAATAGCGGGATAGGGGTTCCACAAAGGAAGGGGAGTTTCTCCATGATGGGAGGGATCATAGCTGAATAGGCACCCATTCAAATATTATTGGTTGGGATAGATGATACCAACAACGCGACTTTAATTTTTATTTTTACATTCGTTAAGTCATGTTCGTAGGTCGTAGTGTAAGACAATGCGTACTTATGCGCAACTTCTAATGGTCTTCTCTACGTATGAACAAAAATTAATTAGGGAACTGCATAGGTAGCCAAAAATAGGGTTTTGTACCATGGTATCCAGAAATTACACCTTCTTTGGGATGATTTAGATTCTAACTTTGCAGTGGAATTATTTTGGGACACATTTTTGGATAGCGAAAGATCCAAACTTATGGTCATTTTCCTAATGTGACAAAATGACGTGTAACATCCACACACTGAAATTACAGATTTACCTATTGAGATTCAAGAGATGATGTAGGAGTTTAGTGACGTCGTGGTAGATGAATTTCCAAGTGAGTTTCCACCTAAGAGAAGCATTATCCATCACATAGAATTTATACTAGGCGCAAGCCTCCCAAACAAAGCCACTTACCAAATGACACCCAAGGAGAATGAAGATATAAGGAAGTAGGTTCAAGGACTCTAGAAAAGGGATTGATAAGGGAAAGCTTGAGTTTGTGCACTATCCCTGCAGTGCTTAGTCGAAAGAAAGATGGAGAATGGAGGATGTGCACAGACTCTAGGGAAATTAATAAGATTACAATCAGGTACATATTTCCATTGCCACGGATGGATGACATGATGGACTATTTAAGTGGGGCAACCTACTTTTCAAAGGTTGATTTGAAGAGCGGTTACCGTCAAATCTGGATCAGAGAAGGGGGTGAGTGGAAGAAAACTTTCAAGACCAATAGTGGAATGTATGAATGGATGGTCATGCCATTTTGATTGACAAATGCACTAAGAACCTTCGTGTGGTTAATGAACGAGGTCTTGAAGAAGTTTGTTGGTAAGTTTGTTATTGTCTATTTAGATTATATTTTGATTTTCAGCCAAACAAAGGAAGGACACCTTAGGCATGTAAGGTATGTTCTAGAAAGACTGCAACAAGAGAAACTGCTGATTAACCTGAAGAAGTGTACTTTCATGAAGTCTGAGTTGGTATAATTAGGATTTGTCATTTCAAAGGATGGGCTGAAAATAGATTTAGAGAAAATAGAGGAAATTGCGATTTGGCCTTCACCCAAAAGAATTTTCGAAGTTAGGAGTTTTCATGGGTTAGATAGCTTCTACCGAAAGTTCATCAATAATTTTAGTGGTATTTGTGCACCCGTCATTGAGGCAATCAAGAAGGATAGACAACCATTTTGTTGGAATACAATAGCAGAGAAACGTTTCTAGCTCTTGAAGAAAAATATCACTGAGAAACCGGTGTTGAAGCTACTTGAATTCAACCAACTTTTTGAAGTCAGATGTGATGCTAGTGATATAGCCATTGGAGGATTATTGAGTCAAGACCACATACCTATTGCATATTTCAGCGAGAATTTGAATGACTCAAAGCAGAAATACTCCTCTTATGACAAGGAATTCTATGCGGTGGTTCAAGCATTGAAGCATTGGAGGCACTATTTACTACCTAGGCAGTTTGTTTTGTTCTCTGACAATTTTGCATTACAATATATAATGCAACAGCATAAGTTGAATGATAAGCATGCCAAGTGTGTGGAATTCCTACAAAGTTTCACTTTTCTCCTGAAACATGTGAGTGGACAAGAGAACAAGGTAGTTGATGCTTTGAGCAGGAGGAGCTTGATCATGTTAGAGAATCTATGACAAAGTAGTGTTGTGATGATTCTCCGTGACTTGATAAGAATTTTTGAGGTCCTTTTACTTTTTCTAGTTAGCTTATACTTCTTCTTTTTCTTATTAGTGCATATGTGTGTGCTTCATCAAACTACTACCAAAACAAAATAACAAGAACATAAAGTTTGGCTCTCTTCCAGGGACAAACCCTCTCCACTCTTGAGAGGAAAACCCTTTGTAGGATTTCTCTTATTGAAGCTTCTTATTTGAACAACTCCCAAACCCTAGATCCTTAACTACGATATCCTCCAAGCATAATTCAAATCCTTCTTTCTGCACTATCACTTCCGGCATTTCTTTCGACACTTCTTCCAGCACTTCGTTCTAATTAGATTCTTTTTCACATTAGAGAAATGGACTCCTTCACTAGGCTTATGAGTCCTTGGAGGCTTGATCTCTTCACCCAAACAATAGATTGTTTAGCTTGCTATCATATCCTTGATGCACCTCATATCGTTACCCTTTTATGCCCTTGTCTTCATCCTTTTTAGCCCTCTTTTGCTTGCGGGTTTCAAAGTGAAGTGTGTGTCCAAATGACAAGTGGAAAACCTCTATAAATAGAGGTTTGGCCCTCCTCTTTTAGGCCGACTAGACTGTCGATTAGGCCAACTTACAATTTGTACCATAATTCAATTTTTTTACCCATTTTTTGTTGCTTGGAGACCACGTTGATGCTAGGAGAGGGTTTGACCATGCTTGGAGGTATTCCCTTGCTTGTATGATGTCATACGTGATGTAACATGCCTTCAAAGGGTCTTATCATAATTAAATTTTGACTTTGACTCTCTAGAAGCACTTCAAAATGTGCTTGTTCTATTTTCAATGAGCAAGAAACTCATTGACAAATAATATAAAAAAAATCTCTTTTCTTGAATAAGTACAAATATCAAAATTACATTTATGAAGACCTAGCCTAGTTACATTTCCTTCAACACTCCCTCTTAACTAGGGAGGTATTCATACAATATTACAAGGTGTTTGGCAATTTTCAATCTTGAAGAATTCACATAAGAGAAACTAGATTTGCAATCCATTTGTTATAGCATCATATTCATCAGCATTGTCATAGTGTGCAATGTCCCAAATGCAGAAAATTTGGAACAGACAATGATATACGAAAGAAAATGTGATTCATACACAAAAAATTAAGCAAACAACAAATGCTCAATACACAACAGGATGTGAACCAGCGAAGCCATTTTATTAATGAAGTGGATCAAGTACAATAGTGCGGAAAATTCACCTAGGCTTGCCTCAAGGGAAAGCTTGATAGAATTCAGGTGTCAAATAGTAATCTCAATGCTGGAAAGAATTGCTCCTCTAATGCTTTGCGTTATCTCCCAGTAACTACAACTACTGGCTGGAAAGGAGCTGGAAGAAACCCCACCTCCGGTGCTCAGAAAATGATGAAACTTTAGCCACAAACTCCTTGTCCAAAACCCACAAAATCCCAAAAATGGTTTGGCCCGATTTTTACCTCCCAAAATTGACCCCCAAAGGCATTGTGCAATCCCCAACAATTCTATGTTGTCTACTGCAAAGATATGGCTGAAAACCCCACTTCCGGTGCTCAGAAAATTCTGAAACTTTATATCTGGGATCCTTGTCAAAAACCCAGAAATGGTTTGGCCAGATTTTTACCTCCCAAATTCGACCTCTTCTATGGCCCATGCCCTCCAAACAACTCTAGAAATACAGCCTGCAAGGAATGACCACAAAGTCATCCTCCAAGACTTGAAATGGAAGAAAACACCACTACAAATATCTCCTCTAAAATCCATGGCAAAGCTCAGCCTCAAGGACTGATACTCTACCCACCAAATGAGCTCCCACACACTGCATTTGCGCTAGCCCAGGTAGTGTGAAAGTCACACTACCAAGCCAGAAGCTCAATCAACTCCCAAAATCTCCTAGATGATGAAAATCCTCCCTAGCCTCCTCTCCGAAAAAACTCACTACAAATCTGCACTGCTAAGCACCACTATTGAACTCGACCTCCTCTCCATTGCGTCCCCCAGTAATACACACAACCTAGAAGGGAATGCTACTGCTGGGAATCACAATGTGATCCTCCTCCTGAAGAAATGAAGAAAACCTTCCTAGGGTGGCACTCGAAGTCTCGTGAAGAAAGAGTGAGATATTCACCTGAAGAACTCATGCTAAATAGTCAATGACTCGGCTAAGTAGCTCGAGCAACCAAAGAGAAATCGATATACTCCAATAAGATGAATGAAATGAGGAGAGCTACCTTCCTTATATAGATTTTGTGGAGCACTTTTCCCTACAATTTTACCTCCATCGTGGGCCCTCACTTGACCACCTACATGCAAAACTTAACCACCTTCATGCAAACCGAACTAGGGAGTGTGTATTTCCCTAGTGTGGGTGGCCCCCATGTGTAATTTAACCACAACAAAATAACTTCTCCTAAATCTAATCTCCTAATAAAAATCGAATAGGCCCCACTATCTCCAAAATTGGCATTAGGATCAATCAAAAAACCATTAAGATGATATCTTCTTGGGAGGCCAGGGATTCGTGGGCAAGGACAACTACTCTGCAGATTTAGGCAAACAACTTCGCATCATTAATATTTATGCCCCAAACCAAAACAGGCTTGCTTTCTGGCAATCCTTTCTGAATATTCCCTTGATCAACAGTGCTGCAATTCTAGGGGGAGACCTAAATTTCTCCATTGGACATGAGGAATCCTGGGGGCATCACTCACAGCTAGACCCACTCTTTGATCAGCTAAGCTCTCTCCTGGATCAATATGGGCTCATAGATGTACCCATGAATAAGAAGATGCCAACATGGCATAATAGACGTAGAGGTGAAGCTGGCCTTGTTAGAAGACTGGATAGATATCTTATTCAAGAATACCTCCTCCATACCCTTGCCATCTACAGGAAATGGGTTGGCTCGGGGGGTATTTCGGATCACTCTTCGATTAGCCTGGAAGTGGCTGGCCCATCTAGGAAACCAAGGGAACCTTTCAAATTCAACTCTTCTTGGTTAAAGCACCCTGATTATATTAAGATGGTGACGGATTTCTAGCAAGCCCAACCACCCCTCAAGGATCAGAGGAAGGCTGCAGATTTTTGCAGCAACCTGCAACAGCTCAAGAGATTAACTGTTGATTGGACAAAAATGAAAAGAGCTAGGGATGACCAATCCCTTGCGGACATCGAAGCACAACTATCCTCCTTAACAGATGTTAGTGGGCTTGGCTACTTATCCAAAAAAGCAAAGTTACATCTTGTTGACTTGGAAACTCAGAGATCCAAGATCCTCCTTGACCGGAAAGAATTGTGGAGACTCAGAAGCAGAGCAATCTGGCTTCAAGCGGGGGATGGCAACACAAAATTCTTCCACAATTTTTCCAATGGAAGAAAAGCCAACAATACTATCTGGCAGAAGCCCTCGGAACAAGATTAGTCAGCCAATACTCACTCTTAGCTCACCCACCTTGGTATCTCTCACTTCAAACAGCTCTTCAAAGCCCCCCTTGCCCCTTCTCTTGCCAAAATCATAAACCTTGTAGGCAATTTCCCTGGGTATTTGGAACCGGATGGAATGGAGGATCTCATAAAACCAGTTTCCATGGGGGAATTAGAAAGCACTCTCAAGTGGTTCAAGAAGGACAAAAGTCCGGGGCCAGATGGTTGGCCTGTAGAATTCTATATTTCTTTCTTTGATATCACTGGACTAGACTTGCTAGGAGTGGTGGAAGAGAGTTGATCTCTTGGTCGCATATATGCCCCCTTAAATTCCACGTTTATTGTCCTCATACCCAAGACTGCCTCCCCCACATCCTTTCATTACTTTCACCCTATATCCCTCTGCAATTGTCTCTACAAACTTATTGCCAAGATTATAGCAAATCGCATCAAGCTGATCCTATCTGAACATATTTCTCAGGAACAGTTCACCTTCCTCCATAATATACATATTCATGAAGCCATACGCTCTGCCAAAGAGGCCCTCCACTCCATAAAACTGAGAAAAATAAAAGGGATGGCGCTCAAAATCGACCTCTCCAAAGCCTTTGACAAAATAAGCTGGTTATTTCTAAGGATGATACTCACTCACCTAGGCTTCCCTCTGGAGTTCACCAGATGGATTATGGGATGTATAACATCAGTTTCTTTTGTAATCCTTATTAATGGGTCAGCCTCCCATTCCTTTCAAGCGGAGAGGGGAATCAGGAAGGGATGTCCCTTATCCCCCCTACTTTTCCTTCTGGTTATGGAAGGCCTCAACAGATTGATAACAACTGAGAAGCAAGCTGGGAGACTCCGGGGCCTCATGATTACTGATCAGTACCTTTTAACTCATCTACTTTTTGTTGATGATATACTCATTTTCCTTAATGGGGGTATTCATGATATCATCACCCTCATAGAGATATTAAAACTTTTCAGTGATGATACAGGCATGGAAATAAATAGGGAAAATTCCATTATATCCTTCTCTGATTGTACTCATCAAGAAACTTAGCTAGCCCTTCAAAATTTCCCATACCAAATTTTGGCTCTACAAGATGGTCTAAAGTATTTGGGATTCAAGATTAAAGCAGATGGCTACAAGATAGTATATTGGACCTGGTTGATCTCAAAGGTGGAAAAAAGACTAAATATCTTGTGTCATCATCTTCTATCCAGAGCTGGAAGACTGGTACTCATAAAAGCAATACTAGAAGCAACCCCAGTCTTTTGGATGTCTTTGGCTTGGATCCCCTTGGGGATTCTGCATAGGATCCAACGAATCTGCATCCATTTCCTGTGGAAGGGATAGAAAGATGGAAAGCCTTTTGCATGGGTCAAATGGAGCTGGATTACGACCCCCAAAAAATGGGGAGGTTGGGGTTTAAAGCACCTCTCGAATTTCGCACATGCATTGGTTTCTAAACAAGGCTGGCTACTCCTGAAGCACAAGAGTCTTTGGTCAGAGGTGGTCACCCACAAATACATTTGGCCTAGCATGGTACTAGACTGGTTAAGGAGACCTATATGGAATAGGAAAGGTATTTCAGTCATTTGGAGGGCCGTAATCAACACCCTTCCCATCATTAAAAGGGGCCTTATCTGGAGGATTGGGAATGGGGATTTAGTCTGAATCGGGATTTATCCCTGGATTGGTAGTGGGAATGCCTACCAACTCCCATAGGAATTGATCACACTCCTAAAACAAAATGGTGTCCTATTCATATCACATCTTAGATACCCTCATAACTCAACCATTTTGCAGCAAGCATGGCACATAGGAGAGGCATGGAATATCCTAGATCAATGGGAAAGACAATGGATAATTTTTCTGCAGACTTTATCAGAATGCCATGTGTGCTTAAATGATGAGGAGGATGAATTGATCTGGGGTTTTACTAAAAATGGGCGCTACTCCTCCAAGCAAGGGTATGATATTATACATGTTGAGCACAAGCCAGACAGACTGATGAGATGGTGGAGCCATCTTTGGAAGTTAAAAGCCCCTCCGTGCACAAAATTACTGATGTGGAACATCATAACGGATAAAACACCTACAGGAGAAAACCTCAGAAAACGAGCTTTCCCAGGTATGACTTGCTGCGTTTTATGCCATGAGGAGGAGGAATCAAATCATCATATATTTCTCACTTGCCCCACCTCCCAACTTATTTGGTCTCAAGTCCTGCACACACTAAATATCAAGCATTCTTGGAATGGGGTTGATATCCCAAATGCGTGGGATAGATGGTGGGAAGCTGCAACTGAATCGATAGTTAGGAATATGCTGCTTCTGGTCACTTGGCACATATGGATGTGCCGCAATAACATCATTTTTAGAGGCCGAAATATAATCTGGGCCCTGATACCTCCAAAAATCTGCTCGAGCTATGGGGAACTCCCGACTGAGGAACAAGTCTTCAGAACTCGGAATATCACACAGGAACAGATTGACAAAGCCCACCCCTACGCATATTTTGAAGGGGCTGCACAAGTAGAGGGCTATGGAGGGGGAATTATACTTCATCTATCAGACACTCATTACTTTCACATATGCATGGGGTTGGGAGAGGGTACAAATAATTATGCAAAGCAAATTACTCTCCGACACCTTTTACATTTTACCGTCCTCAAACAGTGCAGACACATACAAATTTTTGGGTATTCCAAAATAGTGATAAACTAGTTTAACAACACAACATCTTGCCATGCATATACTCTCAAAACTATTTTAGATGAAATTGTTTTTCTCAAAACACATTTGATCACATTTCATGCACTCATATTTACAGGGAGCGTAATGAAAGTGCGGAAAAGCTATCGAAAGAGGCAATGCATCGTCCTCGAGGAGAATGGTTGATCACAGAGTACACACCGGAGTGGACCTACCAATACTTCCACAGACCATATATGGATTAGGAAATTTGGAGGGCAGATAGGTCCTATTCTTAGCAGTCTATACTTGTCTTTTTTCAAAACTTTTTCTATCATGTAATTATCATAATTTTGGCAACAAAACAATGATCACCACTGGTGAATTTTTGAATATGTAATTATTCATATATGTACAACAACACTAGCACACCGAACAGGGTCTTTTTTTGTTTAGAACTTACAATTTGTAACTTCAAACAACTGACTACGGTCATAGTATTTGCATATGCCTATGGAATTTACAGCATGTAATTTTCAACAAATAAATGGAAATTATGATATTTTCTCCCCAGTAAAGAAAACTATCTCCAAAATTGGCCCCAAAATGCAATAATTAGTCTTGTTCCAAATTATTTAGGAAGAGACATTACATAGTGCAAGGCCTTGACTAAAAACTCCATCTCTTTGCAAGGCCATGAACTACAATGCTAGCGAGACCAATGATTTATAGACACCTTCATCATTGTCTCTCAAGGTACATACCCACCCGGGTGTTCTCCGAGTATGACCTTCTAGGATTATTCTTATCTTGGGTTCCCAGCGCTCAAAGAATATCGCTACTCTTGCCTACTCTTTTCTTGTATTCCTTACACATCCTCAAAGAGTATCAGATGCCAAATGATTACCTAACCCTCCCATTCTTTATTCCCAAGTGAAGACAAGAATGATATGTCTTTCTTGTGTGTACATTTCCATTCATGGCCTTCATCTAGACTTATGGTTGTTAGTCCTAGTCTAGTGCTTGACCCATGAAATGGAAAACACAATTTTCACTCCTTTTAATCAGGGGTGATCCAAAAAAAGAACTCCCTCTTGATCAGGGACCTATCAGAGCTCCCTCTTAATTCGGGAATCTTTCCTTCATTAGTAGCTTCTTATTTGTGGGTCCTTCAGCTGCTCGATCTTCTTCCTTTCTCGGTTTCATGAAGTATTCGATCGAACTTCTTCTTGGTAGGGCACCATCCATCGATCACTTTCCTTCTTGGTTTGCCATGTCATTGCTTCATGGAACGTGACTATTAGGTTTGTCATCTTGGCTACTCCTTTTTCATCTTGTCCATGCTTCAGAATACTCTCTTCATGGATGCTTCATAGTACTGGCTAGTTTACATGATTTGACCTAGTAGCCCATTATGAATTCATTTTGATATTGCTTCAACATTGCTTTTTCTTTTGTTGGATGGCTTCTTTATCACGACATCTCTGTAGAGTAGAATCATTTATCTGAACCTTTTGTATCTCCAAGGCCTTCAAAGGTGTCAAGGGTCCTTTATTCTTTTATCAGAGTTGTCCTGCCTTCTTTCGGGAGATGTCTTATCAAGGCATTTTGTCAAATAGTGATGCTTGGTGATCATGGTGTTCTTCACATGCTTGATCTCTTTCTTCATTTGCATCTCCTCAGATAGATAGGTAAACCATCTAATGCTTCTTGTGAGAGCATTCCTTCATTTATTTCTTTCTGGACTTGTCGGCATTTCTTCTTGCTTCTTAGTCAGCAATCTTATGCTCCTTATGTGAGCATATTCTTTTGTTGACCTTCATCGCATTGTGGTACATGCCTTCGAGAATGGTATTGGTGAAAGAGATTCTTTCATAGTTGATCATGTTATAGAACTATACCCATGGCTCAATAATATACAAATGATAACGTGACTTAAATTTTGATGCATACATACCTCATCTTGATTCTCCTTTGATCATCCTTTGGTGTGGCACTTCTTGCTTCATCTTAGCTTGCCTGCATATCATCCTTTTCTTGAAACCCATGAATGGGATTCCCAATGAGACATCTACCTTGGTTTATGAACCTTATTTTGAAGATTCCATCATAGGATCTTAAATATCCTAGCCTTACAAAACTTTCCTTTCTTTTTGATGACGTAGGTTTTCTAATATTCTTATCATGATCAATTTTCTTTCATCATATATGAGGTCCTATACTAGGTATGCTTCTTCTGCACGAATATCTTGAGCTACATTTTTCATGCTCCTATATTCTAGAAGATATTTCTACTTATGCATTTTTGTTCTTATCATAAATTCTACATCTACATGAGTTTCTAAAACTCTATGTACATTATGTTGCTAGATTCTTAAGGGTGGTTCCAACCATGCAATTTAGTTTATTCCTACATGCTCCTATTCTACTCAAAACTTTGAAAGAAGTCTAGAAGAAAATATTTTGACCTAGTCATAGTAGAGATCCAGAGGATCTTCCTTCTTTTGCTTCTTTCCTTCTTCTTTCATCTCTTGAGTTATGTGATCTTCTTCCCTCTTCCTTTTGTTATTGTTGTCCTTCTTAAGCTTAGGACAATTCCTTTTGTAGTGTCCATATTCTTGGCATCCAAAACATTGGGTCTTGGACATGTCTTTGTTGTTTGTTCTTCGTGGATCAAACTTTCCAAATTTACCCTTTATTTTGGCCATGGTAGCAAATGCTTGCTCCTTTGATCCCACATCTTCTTTTGCCTTAAGTATGGTTTCCTCTATTTTGCATAGAGACCACATTTCACTAAGACTGGTTGCTTACTTCTTGGCATATATGCTAGATGTGAAGTTTCCCCACTCCTAAGTAGAGCATTGAGTACTACAATTGTCATCTCTCTATCAAACATGACTTCCCCAAGCTCTTGAAGTTGATGTCTCATTTCAGAGATTTTCATGAAGTAGGGAGCTATTCCTTCCTTTGTTATCTTCATCTTGTACAATTCATTCCTCGGAGATATTACGTATCTGTTTGTGGATACCGATAATAGCTCTACTGGCTTATCATAAATTTCTTTTGATGTCTCAAACTTGGAGACATACGGAATGAGAGAATCTTTGATTGATTCTACCATAATTCTTTGAGCTCTTGTCTCATCCTTATTGTACTTGGCTAAGTCTTGAGTCTGTTCCTTAGCAGGGATAGTGATATTCCCTTTGACATGCTATAGGAGTTCATTCTCCTTGAGAAGTAGATCAATCCTCTTCTTCCATGCAAGAAAGTTATTGGTGCCTACCAATTTATTTCTTTCCTTGTAAAAAGACGTTGATGTATATTCAGAAGGGGACATGTACTTACTTGATAGACTTTGAGATTTGATGGATTTTCTTCCTCCTTAAAAGCTTGATGGCTTGTATTCCCTGGATCTTGATGTCCTTCAAGTTGCCTTCTTCAAGTGGACTTGCTTGGTGTTGAGGTTTTCTTGAAGACCTGTAGCTTGATGTAGATCTGCTCTTCTTTGTAGGTGCCTTTATATAAGGCTCTTATTCTAGCTTTGTAGACCTATTTGAAGAATGATGGATTGTAGACCCTTCTTGTCCTTGAAGTGATTGAGACTTCTAAGCTTGATGCTTCAACTTTGTAGATGCTTGAGTGTTCTTGAGTTGCCCTTTCCTTGATGTGTCACCTATGTTCTAAAACCATTTTAGAGAATCTAGGGAAAAGTAGTGTTGTGATGATTCTCCGTGATTTGCTAACAATTTATGAAGTCTTTTTACTTTTTCTAGTTAGCTTATACTTCTTCTTCTTCTTATTAGTGCATATGTGTGTGCTTCATCAAACTGCTACCAAAACAAAATAACAAGAACACACAATTTGGCTCTTTGCCAGGGACAAACCCTCTCCACTCTTGAGAGGAAAACCCTTTGTAATATATCTCTTATTGAAGCTTCTTATTTGAAAAACTGCCAAACACTAGACCCTTGACTAGGATATCCTCCAAGCATAAGTCAAATCCTTCTTTATGCACTGTCACTTCTGGCACATCTTCCGAAACTTCTTCCAACACTTTGTCTTCCAACACTTCGTTTTTTTATTAGAGTCTTTTTCACATTAGAGAAATGGACTCCTTCACTAGGCTTGTGAGTCCTTGGAGGCTTAATCTCTTCACCTAAACAATAGACTATTTAGCTTGTTGTCATATCCTTGTTCCACCTCACATGTGTGACTATTTCTAGCCCTAGAAATAGTCCTTTATACTTCAATCTCCTTCTTTTATTGCTTTGCTTGATGTCTTTCTTCATCATTAGAGTAGTAGGCCATTATGCACCTAACGTTAGCCCCAAACAAACAAAAATATCCAATTGTGTTATTACTATTGTTAGGGCCGCAAACTTTCCTTAATTCTCTTGCACGTTTGGTTGGTTCTGCTCTAGAAATTGCTTCTTTTACTTTGTTTTTTTTCCTCCTTATCTTCGTTGTCCTTGTTACACTTTTCTACCCTTGTCTTTGTCCTTTTTAACCCTCTATTGCTTGCGGATTTCAGAGTGAAGTGTGTTTCCAAATGAGGAGTGGAAAACCTCTATAAATAGATGTATGTCCCTCCTCTTTTAGGCTGACTAGATTGTCCATTAGGCTGACTTAAAATTTGGATGATAATTCAATTTTTTTACCCATCGCTTTGCTGCTTGGAGACCATGTTGATGCTAGGAGAGGACTTGACCATGCTTGGAGGTGCTCCCTTGACCTTGTATGATGTCATACATGATGTAACATACCCTCAAAGGGTCTTATCATAATTACATTTTTACTTTGACTCTCTAGAAGCACTTAAAAATGTACTTGTCCTATTTTCAATGAGCAAGAAACTCATTGACAAATAATACAAAAATAATTTCTATTTCCTTGAATTAGTACAAATATCAAAATTACATTTATGAAGACCTAGCCTAGTTACATTTCCTTCAACAGGTCATGTAGGAGTTCCATGTGAAAATTTTTGGATTTGATTATTTGAAGTACTTGTGTGAGGATGATCTTCACTTCCGAGAGGCCTTTGAAGCCTGCAGGAACCCTGTGAGTAGAGATAGCAACCCATGGAGGGATTTTATGTTGCAGGATGGTTTGTTGCTAAAAAAAAATCAGTTATGAATTCCCCGTTGTTCAATGAGGGAGAATATGATGCAGGAAAACCACAATGGAGGATTGGCAGGGAATTTTGGTATGGACAAGACACTTGGGAAACTGGAACACTTCTACTTCTGGCTGAAGATGAGAGCTGATATATAGAAATATCTGGGCAGATGTAGAGTATGTCATCATGCAAAAGGGAGGAGTCAAAATGTTGGGTTGTGTACTCCTCTACCCATTCCAAGTAGGCCATGAGACTCAGTGAGTATGGATTTTGTCTTGGGTTTTCCGCAGACGCAACAATGTAAGTATTCTATATTTGTAGTTGTGGATAGGTTTATGAATATTGCTCACTTTATCCCATGTTTCAAGAATAGTGATGCTACACATGTGGCTCATTTGTTTTTCTATGAGATTTTCTTATTTCATGGCTTGACAAAGAGTATCATTTCTAATAGGGACACTAAGTTTACAGGACATTTTTGGAGAACTTTGTGGAAGAAACTTGGAGCAAAATTGAACTTCAACTCAACTTATCATCCACAATCGGATGGGCAAATTGAAGTTGTGAACAAGAGTCAAGCCTTATGGGAGAGCATCCCAAGTAGTGGGATCATGTATTAGCTCAAGTCGAGTTTGCATATAATGATTCACCAAATAGGAGCACTGGGAATATTATGTTTCAAACCTTGTATGGAATGCATCCTAGAGGAGTTTATGAGCTGAAATATTTAGGAAAAATTAAGAAGAGGAGTGTTGATTGGGAGAATTTTGCAGCAACAATAAGTGAATTACATGAGGAGGTAAAATAAAAGCTACAGGACATCAACTACAAGTGCAAACAAAGAGAAGATTTGAGAAGGAAAGAGGTAAATTTTGAAGTAGGGGACATTGTCTTAGCACATTAGAGAAAATATAGGTTCCCAAGAGGAGAGTATAACAAGCTCAAAATGATGAAAAGAGGACCTTGTTAGATACTCAGAAAGTTTTATGTAAATTCCTATGAACTAGAACTACCCAGGGGCCTAGGTATTTCACCTATCTTCAATGTGGATAATTTATATCCCTATCAAGTTGATGATGAGGATGCCACTGCAGCAAGTGGGAGTAGTAGGAAGGTCAGTGAACAAATTTGGAGAAATCAGATGCCTATGGTAGAGGATCTAGAGTATGAGAGAGTCTTGGACACCAGAGTTGCAAAGCACACTAGGGGAAAAGAGTATCTATAATTTTTGGTGAAGTGGAAATGTTATAGACCATTTTGTTGCATCTAGTCAATAGGCCTTCAAACGGGATCACTTCACATCCATCAACATTATTGTTATCATCCCTACACAAAGCCCTAAGTAGGACTCTGCTAAATCCCTAAGTTTCTACTCCCGACTGCCTCATTTCCAAGATTTTAAGGCCCAACACACAATGGCCCTTTAGGGACCAACATTTACCACAAGTTTAACCTTCTCTGCACTTGTGTTGATCACTAGTGGATTGTCCCTTTCATGGGGTGTGCTGATTCTAAAAAATTAGGAAAAATAAAAATAAGCTCAAAGTTTCATCTTCCATAATCTTCCTGAGGTTGTTTCAACCATTTACCTTGGATAAGAACTTTGAATCCTATCTAATCCTAATTTGGATATTTCACCTCTTATCCCTTGAGGTCATCCTCCCATCTCAAGTGGATCTCAAGCCTATATTGGTAAATGGATAAGAATTCCTAAAATACCTCCCTTATCTATATATTTACAACCATCCATGGGAAAGGCATTGGATTTTGGAGATTGATTCTACCCTCACGATGTTTCTTTGAGATTCATTATTCCATGAATTAGGGTGACATAGAGGTATACTTTGTGGCAAGGAAGGACAAGTCAACTTGGGGAGCTGTTCTACAAGATCAGATCCTATTTTTGGTTGTATCTCTCTCCATTTCTATTAATACAAAGAGTAGATTGTTTTCCTATATGGGATGTCGTTAACCATGCAATCTCTTCTACGGATAGAAGTGATCCCTCTAGCCCAATGTGTGGGTCTAGTAACAACCGTGACAAAACAAGAAAACTTCCCTAACTTAGAGCAAAATGAAAAATGAGAAAGGGAGATGGCCTACCTCTCTCCTATGCGTTCGACCTTTGATGATGATTCCGATCCCTTAGCTCCGAGGCTCACTCCTCGCTATTCCTTGCATCTAAATACTTGGAAGAGAGATAAAAAGACAATAACGAAAGAGATAATAGCATATGCATTCGAAAATAAGTTATACAACATATCAAGAACTATTGTACTAGGCAAACCATAATAGACAAGCTTATGGGAAGTAAAACATGCTTTATATTAATGATTAAATTAAAGAGGGAAGCATACAATCGATGCCTTGATGTTGGAGGCCTCCTTCAGGATGGTTCCAAGTCCAAGCCAAACTCAACAAGCTCTCTTTTTCTCTCTCACCAAAATGGAAACATCTAAGCACAATTGAGCAGAATAATGGCAACCAGCAAGGACCAACCCATTGAGGAAAGTGAAGAACATATTTATAATGATGGAGAGGAGGTTAGAGATCCACCAAAGGGGGAATAAGGTCCTTATCCCAAAGATAGTATACCTAAAGGTAGGATCAAAGGCTCTAGATGGGAGTACTCGACCATATCTTCATCCAACAGCTCGTTGTTATCGAGGCTTCTAGTAAGAGAAGCTTCTGCTCCATTTTTGGAGAAACTTCTTGAAGAGGATCGACGTGAATTTTCCTATCAAAAGTCATGTTGCTAGTGCTAGTCACTAGTTAGACAAAAGGTTACCAGCATGGATTTGCCTACTAAAAGTAGCGATGGTCTTGCAAATTAGGGTTTTTCACAAGTTTTTCCATAATTACTTCAAAACATTCTTTCTCCATCTCTTCAGGGATGTGTTGAGCATATAATTCATGGTGAATGAGTTTACACAACTTTTGTCGCTTTACGAAATTTGTGATGACAGTGGCACAAAGGATGACACTTCAGGTATAGAGTTGGGAATGTGACAAAATATTGTGTAGCAAATGCCCCCTAAAGCATGAAAGCAGAACAAGAAGTCATGATTGAAGTGCTTTATCAGTTAAGGTAAGGAGCTTAGAATACCACCGTAAGGAGACCTCAAAATCAAACATGATACAATATCCGACATCTCTGATATATACATATGCCTGATAATACATCTGAATTGGCATCAAAATATAATACATGAATCCACAATATGGATGCAACCATATGTCTGAAAAGGATTATGTTTATGGATCCACAGCATGGACTCGGCCATCTATATGAAAAGGATCATGTATACAATCATGAATACTCAATAACTCCTTGCAACCTGGATTTTAACAGATGATATCCAGGGTCTTCATCTCTATCCTGATCGAAGTACGAATCTAACCATGTGAATAGATGTGCTGATGTCAAACATGGTCAAAACCACCTGATTATCAATCAATAATGTAAACCATTAACAGGCGTGAGAGAAACCACTAATAATGACGATGGCCCTCAACGTACACCAATACAATCTACAAGTGTGAATATGTGAGTTGAAGCCGAACACTTGTCGAATCATTTGATTGAAGGTCAATGATGTAAGTCTGTCATTGAACACGAAGAGCTTGCCATTGAGGCATGCAAGCTCCAAGGTACTGAAATGAAAGCTCCAAGGTACTTAAAGGGCATTTCTAAATCAACTTCCTAGATAATGAGTTGAAGTCGACAGGAAGTGATCCGTCGAAGGAGGGCCATAATGTTTACCACATTATCGACGCGAAAAATAGGATATCTCAAAATCATAGGAGTGATTCAGGATTGTTACAGAGAGGGTCAAATAAGTATAGGAAGTTTGACTTTGTAGATATGACTTCTCTTGAATATATCGGCGACACGACTCCAGATTTTGGAAGTGCTTGACTAAAAATGGAATCGGAGGTCATGATGACAATAGGGGTGATCAAATCAGAGGCAAATGGATTTCCCAAACCCAGGAAGGCAAGTAGCGAAGAGAGGATATCCCAAACTTGACACGAGATACAAATGAGTGTCATGTTCAAGAGTGACATGTTGCCTTTACACAAAATACAAGACATGTTTAATTCCATTTTTCCCCACTATTTCTAGTGAGTACCACTTTATTTGTAATTATAAGATTGAAGAGGATACCATATGCTTGTCGTATAAGTTCATCCTTCGGATGAATCCATCCTAGTAAGTTTGACGAGCCCTGGGAAGGAGTAACTCGGTCTCGTCATGGTGACAAGTCCTACATCATTTAAGTTTTATGAGTCTGAAGGAGGGTAACTCAAAATATTTTTCATGTTTAGAGAGTTTGAAAAAGAGGCAAAAAAGAAAAATCCAAAGGTTCCTTTTCGTATATAGTCTCTCGAATACAAAAAGGTAGAAAACAATATTCAAGAGAACCTCTTAGCTATGTTCAACTAAGGTATTCCTTTTTCGTAGCTAGTCCATATCAATCCTGAAAAGGGTTAAACTTATACTGAGTAGACCTCTTTTCATTTACTCTTACGAGTTCTAAAAGACAAGTGCTCGACAATATTTTCATATTTTTGGAGTTTGAAAAGAGCTAAAAGAGGACTCCACCTGGAGGAACGAGTGGTATAAAAGGATAGCAACTGGTTTCGGTCATGATGGAACTGCTCAAAACATGTAAAGGTCAAGAGGCTGGCTAATAAGACCACTCATCACAGATGTTCCTCAGGAAAGGGTAAAACAACCAAGTGAAATCATATGATCGACCAAAGAGATGGTGACGATGGAATGAAAAAAAACCAAGGCTCATCTAGCAAAAATAGGTTGATATAAGACAAATAAGAAACTTGAAGTTGTCCTTTGTCACCATTTTTGTAGAAATCCCATCATACTAATTCAACTTATAAAAAGGTATTTATCATCGTTGTTTAAAATCTATGTTTCTTTATGAATTATAACAAAAACATTTCTACAATAACAAAATTGTGAACATTCCGTAGCTAATGTTGAATTCTGCAACCATATCGATGATTAGACTAGTTTCCATGCATCAATAAAGGAATGAAGGGTATACAAATATGAAAAATGTTCACTACATGGACGACCATATATTGTTATGAATTGGTAGGCTCCAAAGATCAAGAGATCTAAGAGTCAAACTTTGAGTATGATGGTAAAAAGGTCAAGCGAAGGAAAGAGGAGATCAAAATGACATCAAGAGAGCGTGCATAAGAATCGTTCAATCATGAGGATATGATTCAATAAGAATCCTTCATGATTTTCCCTTTCATTAACAAATCATGAGGATATAAAGTTTTAGTTTAAATCTATTTCCTAAATGGCAGAATAATTTCATTTCATATCAAAATAAAACCCTTGAAGTAGTTTAATGAAAACTTGTGTAAAATCCATAAGGTGTTGAAGCCCCGAAAATCGGGTCGACAACAAGGGGGATACCCACCCGGTCCGGACCTTGGTTGGCAGCTCCTTATCCGTTTGGTATAGCGGGTCTGACTGGGGATAACGGGACTAGTTTCCCGATCTTGGTTGTGTGTGTGTGTGTAGAGTTGAATAATGCTGATCTAAGAGTACTTTAAAGCTAATCTAATTCAGATTCTTTAAACTAACTCTAAGCTATCGTAATCTAATGAGAAACAACACATCAAATCTATGCTAACCCGGGATGTATATCTTCTATTATGC
>APFE031691153.1:4564-22157 GCA_000404065.3 Pinus taeda
AACCTCCTTGACATTACATAAATGAACAATTCTTCGATGATTCAAATGACAAAACCTCCTTTCTATATATAGGAGTCTAAGGAGTCACGATATAACCCAGCCGACCTAACAATAATAATATAAAGCCACAAAAATAACAATAGAGGGATTCTATGGGGCACAGTAATAACAATATGGGGATAATAGGGGCACAACAATATTAATAAGAGATGCAACTACAATAGTAATGGGGTAGTCACTAGTATTATAGGGACCCAACACACGATCAGTAAGCAGGTGCGGGTAAGGCAATGGCGCGAATGACCCCTCCGGTTGGGACCATGAAGTATGGAAAGACCAAGTGCACAGAAGAATACCCACGTAGAAGCTTTTAACAAAGTAAATGAAGCGCTGAACAAGGTCCACAATGTGAAGCGGAATGACTGGGACCTGCGCGTACCAGGGGTTCTCTAGGCTTATAGGACGGCTTGCAAAAACCTGACCGTGCAGGCACCGCCAAGGCTAGAGTATGAAGCAACCACAGTAAGCCCTATAGTACTTGGAGAGCTTAGACCATGCATGATAGCATCGGTAGATACAATGGTTCGTGGAACCTTGGAAGCAAAAATCCAATAGGGAAATTTTAGACTCCAAGAACTTGAAGAAGGAAGGGTACAATTAAGGAAGAAAAGCGCTCTGGTGGATGCAGAAGTCAAGAAGTTGGAGGACGAGATAAAGGAAGATTTTCTTGGCAAAAATGTTAGGGTGATAAGGCAAGATGTATACGATCATGATGACAGGTTTAAGGCCTATCGCCATGAAATTTATTAGTCTACTACCTTGGCTTGGACTGCACATTGCTAAGCTTATTGACCAGGGTAGCACATTATAGATGGTAAAGTGCGCAATGCCGACCATAATAATAAAAGGTGGGTATTCTATAGGAAACATGATGGATGACAGGATGAAACTTCACATTGGTGGTGCGACCACTTGACTAGCTGAAGGAAGTATAGTCTTAGCACTCCAGGTAGTTGAGAGGAAGTGCGGGACTATAAACTATTATTCCAGGAGTTGCGCGATGTTGGAGCTGCACACAGAAGCAAAGAGTCACAAGGTCCACGCCTACGCATAGGGGGCTGCATTACCACGCGGGTTGGCCAGAAAGTGACCGTTGAAGTCACTATTCATGATGGGATGCTCAACTTGAGACCAAATGGAGCGGGCAGTAGGCATTTAAGATGCAATTTATGGGCAATATTTGGGAAAATCTGCCGCCAAGGGAGCATTAATGAACCTGATTTGGGGGGACTGATCGAATTCAAATTCAAAAAGTGCTATAAGTTTCAAAGGGCTGCCCATCATACAACACTTGGTCATTTGCGAATTGAGCTATTGAGCAGAGTCCTGATTGTTGTGTGTTGAGCGTTGATTGAGCCCCTGAGTTCGCGAGTGCTATATTTCTGGATGAACATGATGGCAACAGCTGAGGATGTTATGGAGATAACAAAACTGACCGTTGAAGAAGCCCCGTAAGCCTTGAATAAGGGGGATGCTCTAAAAGGTGTCGAGATTGTGGCAGAAATCATGAAATCAACACGTGCGCCAGGACCCAAGAAGGACAAACAAGCAATGGTTCCCGTACGTGTGTCCCCATGAAACTCACTGTGCACCAAGTTGTCAATGGAGGAGAAAGGGAAAGCTGTCACCATAGAGACCGATGAAGAAGAGGAAGACTTGGAGGACCTAATCATCGCAGAAGATGAGGAAGAAGGCATGGAGGAGGAAACAGAGACTGCACACCCCCGGACAAAGTTGCTCGCCTATGTCCCCTGACAGAAAGGGAAGGCTAAAGTGCCCATGGACCTTGACGAGACTAAGAGCTTTCTCTAGACCTCGCTCCTCCTAGACAACATTATTTTTGAGGGCACGCACCTGGGATGGGTGCCGAGCCTAAAATTTGAAGATTGGGACCTCACTGACCACGAGAAGTTCCCTCACCTTGAGGCCTCACACCTCATGACGCCCAAACAGAACACCGTGGCGGGGGTTACAGAATTAGAGCCGCGAAAGTGGTTGCGCGGAGTGGAAAAATATGGGCTATTAAACCTGCTCTGGATGCCTCATTTCCATTGTGCCCCAATAACCATTTTCGTCATCAGGCAGTTGCTCTGCCTGGTACATGATCGGTGTTTGTGGCTGGCGGAGCCCATCCCCATCACATAAAACTTGATTCACTGCATTTCCCGGCTTCCATGCAAAGGAGAGGACCCCACGGACATCTTGGAGGGGAAGAGCAGTGACTTGGCCATCGTGGAGGCCATGAAGAAAAATTACTAGCTTGCAAAGAAGAAAATGGGTACACCATATCTAGCATTAGTGACAAAGCAGTGAAAGTGGCAACCCAAATACTGGTCGGTAAGGTTATGCGCAAGTGCTGCGCAAATGAGGTACCCACACCAGTCTGAGTTCCTCTGCAAAGAGTTTTTAGAGAATTGTCGTGAAGCTCAGGAATAGGGAAAAATGTTCCACTATGCATGGCTTTTGCTGTCCATGGTGCTCGTGGTAGGGGAATTACCAGAGGATAGTCAATTCCCTACAATTGACATTGATATGCCAGAGGCCGTGAAGTACGCTTCACTTTGGGCCACAAAGGATGCCACTAGGATCTGCGACAACAAAATATTTTGGCTTTTCATGGAAACGAACCTCAGAATGGGAATGAAACACAAGCCGTGGTTGTCACCCACTGACTATAATAGCCTTCAAAGTTTTACGAAATTTAAAGCGGACATCCATATCATTTACATTAGAGCGCGCAAGGACCCGACCAAACAATGGAGGAAGCTACCCTTTGTAGCCACAGACGATGTCATCTTTAACATCCTGGAGACATGGCCACCGGAGTGGCGTGCTCCAGACATTGCGGAGATAGAGAAGTTGGCAGCACAAAGGAAGAAAGATGAGGCCAAGCTAGGCATCACACAGTTGGCAGAAAAGAGAAGGAAGGAGGCCATGACAGCAGAAGTGCAGGCAACACAGGATGCTGCACAGACAACAACTGAGAAGGAAAATGCCGTAGCAGCAGTAGCAGTAGCACAGGAGGCAGCCATGAAGGCACGTGAGGGCCAAACGTCGCCTTCGAATGGGCAGGAAGCAGAGGAAGAAGAGGGAGGCGCGGACCCACAAACCGCATCAACACAGCTTAAGCACTAGCACCCAACTAAGTGGATAGGGTCACATAGAAGGTTAAGGCATTGAAGCTGTCTATTGAACCGATCACCCTAACCGAGGGTGATCTGCATGATGTCAGCGAGACAGTGTGCGATTTCACCTTTGAGGCCCTCCAAAATTTCATGCAGGAGAACTAGATTGTGTTGAGGGCCCTCAGAGCGCAGTGGCAGGAATTACAGGTGCGCCCTGCTCAGGCTGGCACCCTTTCGAACAGCCCCACAGTTGAAACAACGATAGCAGAACAAATGTTGCATGTGTGGATGATGAATACCATAGTGCTGCCAGAAGGGGCACTAGTGACAACAAATGAGGTCGACAAGCCTATGGGTAGTGCACTGAAGGGTCTCGGTATCAATATGGCTACACTCCCACGAGAGACCTTATATGTTTTGCAGGATGGGATAACTACAGAGCTACGAGCTAGGGAGAGCCACGCAATGCAAGTCCTTGGGGGCAGAAAATCAATATTGAACAATTGAGCTTGCAGCGCGACGAAGTGGTGTCACAGAATCAACAACTGGTACAGGTAATAGACAAATCTTGCCAAATCATCCCGGAGCTGGTTAGCCCAAAAGACATACCAACAGAGGCGCGCATCCATAGGTTAGCAGCAGGGGTGCATGAGGTGCAGGAGGAAATGACAAAGGTTCAGCTGGATCCGAACCTTCAGATTGCTGAGCTGTGGTTAAACGTGTAGCCGTCCACCCCTATGGAAGTCAGAGAACAATGTGCTAGTGCTATCACAGTGGGACTAGACGAAATTGGCAGTGCAGTGCGAGATTGCACCAGCATGTTGGAAGAATCATTTGAGGTCCTCACAAATCTGCAAGAGGACCCCAACATCTAGTGATTAGAGACAGAGGCACGAGAACTCCAATAGTAGTATGGAAACATCAAAGGAACTACGCAGACGGTGGCCCTCACTTAGAGGCTCATACGGATGCAACAGGCTAAAGCGCTGAAAGAGCAAGTGGATGTGGCATGACACAAGGAAGCAGTCCCGAAGGCATGCATTCAGCCTTGGAATGACGAGGCCTTCACCATCACAGTAGAAATTGAAGGCAAGATCATACACATGCTGGGGATGCACACACTGATGTAGAGAACCACTTCTGACATAGAGGTCTTAGAACAATGTATGCAATAGATCCAGCAAGTAGCAGCTCAGTGCACTGCTGACCTTGCCGCAGTTCGAGAACAGTTGGAGGGACTCCGCGCAAAGATCTCCACACCGATAGAGTGACTCGAGGGTGAGTCACGATGTTTTTGTTGGGGGCATGTTGGGCATGGAATCCCCCCAAGGCATGTTTTGGGGCTTAAAGCCCAAGTTTTGACTGGATCTTTTTGTAAAAGCTCCGCGAATTGCAGGCACAGGGCACGGAAGTATAATAGAGTCACTGGGTTGTCCACCCTAGTTTTTGTAATGTAATTTCAGCTGGATAGACCTACCCATGGTCTGCAGACCATTGGATTGTATAAATAGAGTGAGGCTCTAAGTGTGAAAGAAAACAAATAGAGAAAAGCATGAGAAGTCTAAGCGATTGAGTCGAAGTGTAAAGTGTGTCTGTGGGTTGTATAGTAGGAGAAGGCTCTGCAGCTGAGTGCGCATATGCCTAGTAGTTCGCAGCTGAGTGCATGAACCCGTACAACTAAGTGCGCAGGGTAGGTCGAGTCTGTAACCATTGGGAGAATCAATAAAGAGAAGTTTTGCTATAATCTGTGTATATTTTCCTGGTTTATTGCATGATTGGATATAATTTACAAGTATACTATTTATTTACTGCGCGATCGTGTATGAATGTTTTGTATTGCTAATTATAACTTAAGACATTCAAGTAGGTGAAGGTAATTAATTAACACTAGAAGATAATTAAGATCTCGGGTAATAGCACAGAGCGCGGCACAACCCATGGTTAGGGCTGTGCAAAGGCAGTGTATCAAGCCGCGAGGAACGGGAAGTGTGCGAAGCAACCTGCGTGCAGGAACACACAGAGAACCAGTCGTACCTCTCAGACATCTCAAGGGTTTGGGAAATTGGTTCTAGCACCCTCCCATACTACTTCGGGTGAGATCTCAGTCCACGCTTTGCGGACTGTTGCCGAAAGGGCTAGTGGTACAGGGATTTGTTTGGCTAATTAACTCCGAACCTGGGTCAGGCCCCAACAAGCCAACAAATGGATGGAAGCACACAAGAGAAGCTGATAGATTGTTGGAGGATGTGAGAGAGAATGTGGGAGCACCATCTTCTTAGCACAGACAGAGGAGGTCACTTAAGAGGTACACTAGATACATGGCCCTTGTTGGGGAATGTGTTGAGGCCGAGCCATCTTCCTTTGAGGATAGTGCAACAGCCGATTTGGGTTGATGCTATGGTGGAGGAATATGGCTCCATAGTTCGTAACATTATTTGCGATGTGGTTCCGAGACTGGAGAACAAGTTAGTTGTGACTTCTTGTTGGCTTTACAAGGTAAAGAAAGCTGTTGATGGTAGTGTGGAGAAGCATAAGGCAATATTTGTTGCCAGTGGCTTTTCACTGGTCGAGAGGATCATGTTGCTGCAGTATATTTCAACAGAGGAGCAAGATGCTGACATTTTAACAAAGGCATTGTCAAAGTGTAAATTCGATTTCCATAGAGACAGGATCGGGGTGGCAGATAATCCCTTTCTTGTTGAGAGGGAGTGTTGAAATATGGCAACAAGAATATTCCAGTTTAATTTGTTCTTGATTTAAATTGTGAATTAAAATCAAATTTAGTCTTAACAGCTACTTGGAAATAATTAATTAATTTATTTTAAATTAATTAGTTGGAGAAATTCAAGTTAGAAGTCTTTCTGAAGTCATGCAAGAGTTATCCCTTAAATTAAGGAGATAAGATTGAGTTATATTTGAGTTTTAGTTAGTTAACTCAGTTTACTGAGTTAATTCTAGTTAAATTAGTTCCAAACTGTTTGAGGAACTAATAGTGAGTTAACAATCAATTGATGCATTAATGTACTCAACTAGTGCTACTCCAGTTAACTGAAGATTCCCTCATCAGAAACTCATGCATGTCTATTATGAGAAAAACCTAGTTGAGATTAATGTTCAAGGACAGTGTACTATTAGTTGCATGTGTTTTCTCATGGAGAAAACTCATGCATGTAGTCAAGGATTCATCCTTGAGGATTGCGCAGTTTTGAAGGATTGGTCATCCACTTGGTAATAGGAAAATCATCCAGAAGGAACAACACAAGGAAATAGGAGCTTGGAGGGTAGAGAGGAAGGCTGGAGAGAAGCCAAGATTGCCTGTGAGCATCTGTGAGGATTGTAATGAGAGATGGCTAGCTGTGAGAACTAAGGCTTTGTATAATTGCTAAGTATTTCCACCATGTATGATAATACAATAGTGTGGGGTTTTTAGCAGAGGCTTTCCCTAAAGTATTTTCATGTGTATTGTGCCATTGATTCTTCTTCTTCTAGTTATATTGTTCAGCTCAATATTTAAGCTTCCGAAAATTGATAGTAGAAGTAGGTTATAGTATTCTACTTTGATTTATATTGCATTATCGGGTTAACCTATCATAGATTTTCTGCAAAATCCCTCATTTCTTGTAAACGAATTCATAACTTGTCAGCAAAACCCTTCAAGCAGCAGAAACCAAAAATGGTGGCTATGACTTCCTAATTAGAAAGTAAGTTAGGAATCACCTCTAGATTTGAGGGGTAGTAAAGAAGTCTCCTTGAATAGAAGAAAGGATCTATTCTCAAGTTAAAAAGGGAATAACGAATTACTCTCTAATTGAGAGGGAGTGATTTTGGGCATCAAATGTGCATGCTCTGCTTTATATGTCAAGCACTTGACCAAGACTAATAGTCATAAGTCTAAGTGAAGGCCTTGAAGAGAGAATTTTAGAGGATTGGATAAGTATTTGTTGTTTCCTTGAGGATAAAACATCCAAGAAAGGAAAGGGGCCGACACTCTTTGAGGATGTGACAGGTATCCAAGATAAAAGTGGGAGAAGAGGACCCGTATTCTTTGAGGTTTTAGGGCCAAGAATCCAATATCATAATAGTTCTAAAAGGACATACTTTGTGGACATCTAGATGGGGTATGTGCCTTGTAGAGGTCGTGTGGTACCACATGTAATGCCTCCCAACATAATGGTCTTGAATGAAGTAGAGCTTATCTAGTTACGCCTCAAAGATAGTGTTGGTTGATCATAATGTTGATGCTTACAATTGACCTATCAATATGACTCTTCTTATGAGAAATTTACAAAGGGAGTATTTTCCTTCTACTAGTTGGAAAATTACGAATACCTTGCTAGTTGAGAGGGACTATTGAAGAATGTAACTAGTTTCAGTCTTCATAATTGTCATTTGACTCATGTAATGATGTAAATCTTATTTGGAGAAAGAAAATAATATAAAGAATTAAAAAGAAAACTATTTTTGGAGCATGGGTTTCATGCTCAAGTCATTTTTTCATTAGTTCAAGCATCCACTGAATGCTACTAGGGTTTCACATGAGTCAAGAGTCATTGTTGCTTTGTAAAAGACCCTTGTGGGAACTTGTATCAAGAAAAATATAATTTATTTTTTATTTGGTAGTGTCTAGAGGGCTCCTAAGAATAAGTCATCTAGTCAGGTAAAGTTGGCCTAGAGTGGGATTAAAGAGCCACTTGGAAGTCTTTATAAAGGAGGTAATTCAATTTCCTTAGACACGTATCAAGCATCAAGTTTGGGATCGATATGAGATTAAGAAGAAGTGCGTAAAATCATAGAAAATAAAGATAAGGGCAGCAAAGGAATGAAGAAGATTTAGAAGAAATCGAAGGTCTGAAATATGTCCCTTGTTTACCACACGTGCGAGTGCCCTAGGGTTTCTAGAGTCCAAAATTGCATAGAAAGTTACAGATTGGTTGGGTAAGGAAAAAAGGCTAGAAGATGTTGCTTCGTTATCCTTGGAAGAGCCTTGTCTTGTTTTGCAAAAGAAAGGGTGGTGGATGGCTTGGTTTTTGGTGGTAGCCCTAGTCTAGGGTTTGGTCTTGGAGGTCTCCTTTGAAAATGGTTTTATAAGAAGAGAAGTTATTTTGGGTTTTCCTCTTGGAGGGGTTTTTCCATGGCTTGGAGCCTATATCTTGTGTTCATGTGATCTTCATCATTTTTCTTTTGGAATTGAATTAATTATAAGAACATAACCATAAACAAAAGAAGAATAATATAGTGTCACAAATAATATGTTGCCCTAAATAATTTTCCAACAAATCTAGGGCCTCCTTTATCTTTATCTAGTGATTCCTTAAGGGGGATATAAATTTGTTTTTTATACCTGTTTATTCACATTTTTTTCATATTTACATCTTAACTTTGTAATAGATTATATGAAATAAGGGAATAGGTTCAAGCAAGTGCAATGACAAAGTGAATAAATGGACATATTTTCAATATTTGGTAATAAAACAAATGCCTAATAACAATAACAAAAAAATGAATGCTAAATGTAATGTTACCATTTTGAGCAACTTGCTTCTGGTAGTTGTTCCACTTCAACATTTGACTTGATACTAGTTTTCCTACACATATTCATGAAACCAAACCAATGAGGTAAAATTAGATTAAATTTGACTAAATATTAAATTTAATTGCATGACTAAATAATAATTAAAAATAATTGAGTGCATAAAATACCTAATTGAGCTCCTCGGTTTTGAGAATGAATTATTGGGCTAGTTTAATATTTGATCAAACCTCCCTCCACTTGACAAAGTAGTAGTGAAGTCAACATTTACTTTGTTGCTGCTCTATTGGATCGAGGGTGTTTTTCTCCAAGATTATCCAAATCCTAATTTATTCTCTACTGAATAGGGCCAGCCATGTGAAGGTGGAAGCTCTCATGGCCCCTCCCCCTCCTCCCCCCACATCACTCTCAATTTCCTAGTACCCAATCTATCTCCTAAGAAATAGTTGAAATAAAGACATTGAGATACATAAAGAAATAAATAGAAAACATTCATTCATTCATTCATAGATCCACAACATATTTCATCTCAAAAGTTTTTATCATAAAAAATATGTTTACATAATATGAAACAAGGTCATGTACATAAAGAAACATATAGCAATTATTCATTAACATATAACATTCATTCATTCATTCATTCATCATAAACACAAAATAATTCACCATAACAAATTTTATTTGTACAAATTATGATGTAGATTTGCAACTACTCATGAAGTTTTAGTCAAAATCACAAGACACAAACCTACTCTACTACTCTACGGAAGTTAATTCACAATTTATGACAAAAATTTCAGACATGCAATAAGAAATAACACACAATCACACAATATTTTTTTCCATGGGAAGAAATCTGCTAAATAACCCAATGCTTTCTTGCATTAATTTGATGAATAGAGATGTATTACAATTGCTTTTCTCTATTGAACACAACCCGCAAGTGAATAAGCTATATTTCTTCTCACTAAGAAGCTCTGACCCAGACATAGTCAATTTTTTCCTCTACTTGAGCCCCTATTTCCTTGCACAATTCCTTTAGAAATTAGGGCCCTATTATTTAGAAATTAGGGCCCTATCATCTGACTACATGCAACACCTATACACTCAAGACTAGTCTACAACTAATGTTACACTACCTTGGAGTCTCCACCACAGCTGGAAAACTCAAATTTTCTGCACGCACTAGCTATTTTGGGCTGATTGATCAATTAACTCAATGGTCATTGAGTTTGACTGAAGTCCCATTGCACAACTAGCCTTCCACGAGTTCCTCCAATAGTTGGAACTAGTTTAACTGAAAACAACTTGAGATAACTAACTTTGATTGCTACAAATTAGCAATCACACATTCTTAACTAAACTTTAACTCCTCCAAATTGAATTTACCTAGTAAACTGGGTGAAACAAGCCATGCCACACAAATTAACTGCATCCAAGTTGTCTGTTGGAGTCAAAATTCGAATTTTCTCAATTTAATCAAGGAAAAATCGAATTGATAAATTATTGTTGCATTTTTCAACACTCCCTCTCAGCAAGAAAGGGATTATCAACCACCCCTATCCTACATCTATGTAACTCGAACTTCCCTCTTGATAAGGCCTTTGTCAAAATGTCAACATCTTGTTCCTCTGTCAGAGTGTATTGTAGCAACATTATCTTCCACTACACATAGTCCCGTATATGGTGCTACTGGATGTTTATATGCTTGGTTCGATTGTAAAATACAAGATTCTCAGAGATCTTGATGCAACTATGATTACCATAGTATATCATAGTTGGATGCATCATTTGACCAAATAGTCCCACAAGTATCTTTCTCATCTAGATTGCCTCACATGTTGCTTGACTTGCAGCCATGTATTTTTCTTATGTTGTGCTAAGTGCCACAGATCTTTGCTTCGTGTTGTACCAGGAAACAATTGCGGACCCAACAATTAAAATTCCACCTGATGTACTATTTTGTTTTGATGGACTCCTTGCCCAATCTACATTTGTGAAGCCACATAGCTTCACTACCTCTGTTTGTTTGTACCATAGTCCATACTGGGTAGTGCCTTTGAGGTATCGTAAGACATGCTTTGTTGACTTCCAAAATAATTTGTTTGGCCTAATCATAGCTTGGCTCAACTAGTTGGCTTCATAGCACATATATGGTCATGTGTTCACAAGATACATCAACGAACCCACAAGTTGTCGATAAATGGTAGCATCCACTTCCTCATCTGAAGTGGCATCCTCCTTCCTCCAGTTGGTCACTAGAGGTGTCTCCATTGGTTTACAACCCTCTGTGCAAAACTTATGTAGTATGTCATTTGCATACTTTTCTTGAGAGACAAACAGTTCCCCATCACCTTTCCATACTTATAATTCAAGGAAGTAGTACATGAGACCCATGTCCTTCATTTCAAATTACCTTGCAAAGTCCTCCTTGCAAGATTTGATCAACTTCTAATCACCAGTTAAAATAAAATAATAAGCATAGAAGACAATAATAAGCAATTTACCTTCTACCAAGATATGATAAAGGTTTGCATCTGCTTCAGTTTTGGTGAACCCTAAACTAGTGAGATAGTTATCGATCCTGGTGTACCAAGCACGGGCTGCTTGGTTGAGACTGTATGTTGCTCACTTGAGTTTGCACACATGAGACATCCGATCAAACGTCTCAAAACCTACTAGTTGCTCAATGTACACCTCCTGCTCAATAACTCCATTGAGAAATTTTGTTTTAACATCCATCTGGTGGATCTTCCACCCCATCTGCATAGCTAGAAAAATATTTGATCTAATGGATGAGTACCTTGCTATAGGATTGTAGAGTCTCCAAAATGTCTTCAAAATATCATCCACTTTCACCCTTATCGCCACCATTTCACTCACATGTCGCAAATCCATAGCCATATAATCTTTCATTAGCCTCCATTTTCATGATTACATGGGGTTGGACCTCCATTAATGAGGCAGCTTCTTATGTTCTTGTATAAATAGGACAGCCTTCTCCTTTCAAGGGCATGTGTAAAGTTGGAGATACTTGGGTGTCCAAGTTAAGATTACTCATGAATGGAATTTAGATTTAGCACCATGCTCATGAGTGATTTTCACCTCTTTCTTGTAATGCTTGCATTGGGAGCCTCTCAACTTGCCATCTCTCATTCTTTTGGATTGGCCACCAACAATGTGTGAGATTTATTGTTTTTCATAGAGTAAGATTTATTGTTTTTCATAGATTAAGATTTGTTGCTTTCATATCTTTTCCTGTGTGAGAGGTTAAGAGTGATTGTTTTTATTTGCTTTCATATATTTTCCTGTGTGAGAGGTTAAGTATGATTGTTTTTTCTTTCATTTCATGTCATGTGGTTTTGATTATTCATTTCATAGGATCATGATTTGATAATGCACACATCATCCCTTAGAGTAGATTTCGTTTCATGAAATTTCATTTCCAAAAGAGTGGTGTGATTTTCAATTCCTGCAAGTGTGGTTGATCAAGATTTCAATTCCAGCAAGTGTGGTAGATTAAGATTTCAATTCTTGCAAGTGTGGTAGATTAGGATTTCAATTCCTGCAAGTGTGAAAGATTAAGATTTAAATTCCGCACACTGTACTATAATTGTACTATAATTTCTTTTGAATGGATTGTTGAATTAGAATAGGTGAATTTGGTTTGTCGTTATTTGGTTTCATATTTAGATTAATCTAAATTGAAAGTTGATTTCTAGCATACACAGTGCACGCACGCTTCAAAATTTTTACGAAACCCTCGGGTTGACAATTAAATGATAGGTAATTAATTTGCCTCAACATTTTGGTGTTGTTTTTAGGGAAGTGTGCATAGGAACTAGCTTTCAGTCTAGAGTTCATATTTTATTTTTTATTATTTATTTATTTTTATTTTATTTATTTATTTTTCTTTCTAGATGCATGATTAAAGCATGTAGATGCATAAATCATTTAGCTGCATGTCATTTTTATAAAAAAATATAAAAAAATTATTTGATACTAACCATTTATGGATGAGAGGTCTAGAATGCAAATTAAACATTCTTTGGAGCACAAGGACTACATTGAGGAATGGTATTGAAATGTGATTGCACCACAACATTCATCCGTTTTTCAAGAGATCCTTGCAGCAAATCTAAAGGTTAAAAAGATTTTTCATGTCCTCATGAACAATCAGGTATATTTTGAAAATTTGGATATGAACATTTTAGAAAGTCTAATCCGTAAATGGCTCCATTAGAAACATTTATATACTTAAAACTTAAAAAAAATTCTTTCAAGTAGATAAATTAGGAATAATAAAATCAAGCTTGATTGCATTTTTTTTAAGTTCTTGATTGCATTTTTTTAAAAGTTTTTTTTAGACATTAAAATCTTTAGGTTTTTATTTATTTTCTTGCATTTTTTCATTAACCTCACAAATATATTTTCAATAAAAAAATCATGTTTTTGAATAAGGAAAATTAAAATTCTGAAGTCAATTCTCTTCTCTTTTTTTCATTCCCAAAAGGATTGACAAACTGAAGAAGGCTCTCGTGCGACTTGTAAAAAAAGAAGAAGTTGCGTTAGCTTGGAATCCAAATTCAAAATTCCATCATAATAAAAAATATATATAAAAAAAAATCTTGCTTGAATGGCTGCATATTTTTCGCAAAACTGTGGTGAATTTGATCTTTAGGAAATCTCATAATTGATCTCCAATGTTCTCCACTTGCGTAGACCTTCATTCACTTCGTTCTTGAATTGACATTGAGTAACTAAATCCATAAATCTCAAATGATAGTTAATTCTTTGGATTGGAACTTGTAGCTTCATGATCTGCGATATCTGCTTAACCATACTACATGATTGGCATGGAATTTTATTTCACCTGACATCTGTAATAACAAAATAACTCACATTAAGCATAAGCATATACAATTGTTTAAAAAAATAAATATTATTGTTGTTGACTAGGATTGTGTCTTTGAATAACAAATGATCCTATAATTATGGCAATTCCTGTTATTGCTAATGTGACAAGCCAAGGACGTTGCAAGGTATCTTGTGGTCATTCCTTAGGAATTCCCCGAGATAGTTCTACTGCTGGTGAGCTGTGATTATTTTCTCCGTGCTGCTCTCTTGAAAAATCCCCAGTGTCATTAGAATTTCCTTCATAGAATTGTAAATCATCAAGTAGATTTTCATACAATCTCACATACTTTCCACACAGATTATAATACTCTATTCTATTCCCACAAATGTTCAGATGTTTATTAAGATCGATAGATGGCAGTGGAAACTCACACTTGTCACATTCATGGATGACTAGTAATTCATGGTCAATGGATTCGCCACACTATGAACAAGATACAAACACATATCTCCAATGGTTCCTCATTTAATCCGCTCCTTATCCATGCTTGGCAGTGGGTGGACACGAAATATCCAGCAAGTGATTGTGTTACCTAGGCATTTGCCAGAATGCATAACAACTTTAAAAACGTCATTTTAAAAACGCATTTTGTGACCAAATGAAAACGAATTTCAAGAAAACTAAAACTTGGGTTTTCTTCAGAACGGGGTCAACTATATTACTTAACAACAATTTTCTCAAATTTGTAACCGTTTGAGAGATATTCGGGGTTCTCTAGAGCCTTATTTTCCAGATTATGTGAGAAAAACGATTTTCAATTAAATGCACAAACAACAATGGCGGCCATGATCCAATCTCCCTGATCTATACAAGGCATGGAATGGACAATAAAAGTGCAACTCCTGTAAGTACGATGATTGGTAGTTGCATGTATATGCCAAGCATATGCAATTGTCTTGCTCCAAAAGCTTGTCCACAAAGTGTTTCTAGAGCACTTCCCATTCCTAGCATGATTCCATAAACCAACCCTCTAACAACAGTGTAGGAAATGGCCAATGCAGCCAACTCGAACTTCCCCAAGTGTCCTGCAATTAATTCTACCACAACAGTAAACACATAATGCAAGACAGTAGCAGCTATAGTGGGAGCTGTAGGATTCCATTGGGCCTTGCACTTGGACCAGGTTGTCCTGCTCAATTCTTTGCGCCCATGACTACTATCTGAGGTGGGCATTAAGCTATCAAGTTGCACGTACTCGTGAAATCTGAACTCATTGTTGTGTTCATTGGAAGGATTTTGAACATTTGGGGAGGAAGAGGAAGTGGAAGGCAGTAGCAGGGGCTACTTACGTCTGTCTGGGGACATCGTAGTGCTTTTAACCGAAATCATGAAATGGGAAGAATGATATAACCAGAGATGGATTCCTTGGTTATCATATCGAAGTGAAGGAATGGTAGTTGTAGCAGAAGGATCGCCTAACCTCCTAGTCAAATGAATAGGTATTATGAAACAGTTTTAA
Source organism: Pinus taeda (assembly GCA_000404065.3). Lineage (NCBI taxonomy): Eukaryota > Viridiplantae > Streptophyta > Pinopsida > Pinales > Pinaceae > Pinus > Pinus taeda. The sequence continues at coordinate 19,657 of APFE031691153.1, forward strand.
CTTCAAGATTTCACACGTTTTATACATGGAAAATTTTGTTTTTATTACATTGATTTTTGTTGCATTTTATTTTTTTTGTTATGTTGTGTTTTTTGTTATGTTATATGTTTTAATTTTTTGTTATGATTTTTGTTATGTTTATTTGTATATATATTTTAGTTTGTACATATGTTTTCTATATGTTTTTCTTTCATGTACATCTATTTTACTTTTTAGTTTTGTAAATATTTCATAAATTTTTAGATTGTATGTTTTATTATTTTTCAAGAAAATTGCCATGAAAACATGTTGTAAACAAACAAACAAAAATTGATGTGAATTTCATTTAATGATTGGAGAAAATTAAGAGAAGGTTTTTGTGGTGATTCACTTAAACACACCTGTCGAAGCAAGAAATAAAAAGAAGAATCAGAAAACACAAGACAAAATCAATCGATTGATGAATTTTTTATCGAAGATTGTTTTGCAGGAATCATCAAGCATTCACAAATAATATTTCTTTATATTTATGAAATGTTATGATTCAGACATAAATGGAGGAAATTGTTTACCTGTGCATATCGTCATTTTTTTTAGAAATTGGATTTATTATCACAATTGTGAAATTGGACTAACCATTTGAAACTGTTGGGTCCCTATAATACTAGTGATCACCCCATTACTATTGTAGTTGTATCCCTTATTAATATTGTTGTGCCCCTATTGTCCCCATATTGTTATTACTGTGCCCCATAGAATCCTTCTATTGTTATTTTGTGGCTTTATTTATTATTTAGGTTGGTGGGTTATATGTGACTCCTTAGATTCCTATATATAAAAGGGTTTTTCATTTGCATCATCCAAGAATTGTTATTTATTTAATGTAAAGGAGGTTTCCCCCTCAAAGAGGCTGAATTCTAAGGCGTTGATCTATCTTTTCTATCTTTTTCTTGAGCTGGTTTCATAACATTTGGGATCAGAGCTTTGGATTCTAGGGTTTTGCTGCTCCAAACACTTCATTGTGGAATTTTTGCTATAACTTTTTTTCTGCAACATTTCAGAAGCCAAAAAAAAAACCCATTTGAGAAGAAATCGTGCTGAATCTCGAGTCCGAATTTCAGATCTTTTTGTTCTATATTTGTGGAGATATGATCTGAGTAAGTTGGTATTTTTGCAGACTCCTAAATTACATTCCAAACATGTGACCTGGGGAAAATCGTCATAACTTTCTCTCTGGGCATCAGATTGAAATTTAGTAAGAAGGTACAGAAAGAGGATGGACTGTAGTTTCTTTTATATATTTTTAAGAGCCAAAGGTCGAAATAGGGACACGTGGCACATCGTACAAGTTCGCTCTACTGAACTAGTCTATAATCAGGTCACTGTGGGAGATTTGACATAACTCTTGCTTGGAGAATCCAATTGGGATCATACTGGTGGCATTGGAAAGAGGACACAGAGGGCTACTATAGGTCACAATTTCAGAATTGGATGATCTGAAATTACAGAGATACATCAGAGGCAATATTGAGCTCCTTCAAAGTGAAAAAAGGTGTGTATATTTTTTTAAATTTTTGCTTAAGCTTGGTTTGAAAAATTATTTTGAAGGAATTAAAAGGGCATAGTAGAGAATTATTATTGGTAACTGATGCCTGGAGGAAAGAAAATCGAAACACCTAGTAAGAAACTTGAAAGCTCTAGCATGACTCATGAAGAAGAGGAAGAAATGCTACATGATATATCAAAATTACAAGACCAAGTGCAACAAATTTCACTCTCACAAAAGCTAACAGAAGCTAAGATAAATGGCATGGAATCTAAGATAAATGGCATGGATGCTAAGATTGACGATTTGAAGAAATATTTGAAGACAAACATGATAGATTTGAAGACAGATTTGACAAATTTTCTACAAGAAATATTTACTAATGGTGAAAAGGTAGTAAAGGAAACTCATGATGTGAACAAAGGAAATGTTAATCGTGATTCCATAGACTCTAATGTGGGATCGAAGACCCACCATATTCCAAAAATCGATATGAGGAAGTTTGATGGCAAGGATCCCGCAACATGGATATTACGGATGGAGCAATTTTTCGATCTCAATAATGTGCAAAACACACAAAAGGTACGTATGGAAACTTTATATTTGGAACCAAATTAGTTTGTATGGTATCAATGGCTTGGCTCTCGTAAACAATTTATCACTTGGGCAATTTTTACGGAAGAATTGATAGCACATTATGAGGATACAAAAAGCAACACTTTTTTTAGCCAATTGATAAGTCTCAAACAAAGGGTTCAATAATGGAGCACATTGAGGAGTTCCAAAAATTGAACATAAGGGTAAAAGATATTCCAGAGGAGCATAGGATTGATGTGTTCATAGGGTCTTTAAAGGATAATATCCAACATGATGTTCGCCTTTGGGAACCTGATGCATTAGAGAAGGCATTCAGGTTAGCAAGAAAAATGGAAAGCAAAATTATGGCAACCAGGAAGCATACCACTCACATCTATAA